>CAUYRH010157438.1:0-49169 GCA_963574655.1 Perodicticus potto | reverse complement strand
GTGTGTGAGGGGATTCCGCTTTCCCCGAGTGTGACTGGGTTTGCATGTGTGAAGGGATTCCGCTTTCCCCTAGAGCGAGGGGGTTTGCGTGTGTGAGGGGTTTCCGCTTTCCCCGAGTGTGAGTGGGTTTGTGTGTGGGAGTGGGTTTGCGTGTGTGAGGGGTTTCCGCTTTCCCCGAGCGCGAGGGGGTTTGCGTGTGTGAGGGGTTTCCGCTTTCCCCGAGTGTGAGTGGGTTTCTGTGTGGGAGGGGTTTGCATGTGTGAGGGGTTTCCGCTTTCCCCGAGTGTGACTGGGTTTGCGTGTGTGAGGGGTTTCCGCTTTCCCCTAGAGCGAGGGGGTTTGCGTGTGTGAAGGGTTTCTGTATCACCACAGAGAATGCGGGGTCCATAGTGTCCTTCAGTGTGCTCATCTCACACGACTGGATTCAGCTGTTTCACCTCCCCTGTTTGTCAGGGAGGAACTATTTCTTTTAATATGTGTTTTTTGAGAGGGGTTCTCCTTCTGTCACTTGGGCTGGAATGCACTGGTGTCGCCACGGCTCCCTGCAGCCTCAAGCGATTCGGATTCAAGCGATCCTACTGCCTCAGCCTCCCAGAGCTGCGATGACAGGTGTGAGCCAGCATGTCTTTAAACATTTTTATAATTTTGGACCGTTTCCCAAGGGTGGCCACTTTGGCGCTCCACTTTAACATTAGAGCAGCTTTGTGTGGTGGGCACGGTGGTCCCACGTCATTCTCCTGTGAGGAAACTGAGGCTCCCAGGAGCTGTGACTAGCAAACCCCAAACCTCCTCAAGAGCCCAGGTCCTCTGCTTGCCAGGGACTCGTCCCAAAATGTCCCACGGGTTTGACTGCTGTGTGGTGGTGGTTCTCTTGTGTGATAAACAGGCCTGGGCTTTTGCCAGGTTTGGGGAACAATCCCATTGTCGGAGCATTTTGGATAGCTGCCAGTCACTTTTCCTTCTAAATCAGGCACCTGTCCTTTCTCACATGTGTGCCCTCTGCGTGTGGACGTTCAGAGGAGAGCGCGGGGAACACTGATTGGGGACTTGGATTCCGCCTCGCGTCTGAGGACGGAGCTGGCAGCGCGCACACTTGCTCACAGGGAAACCATAGTTCTTACGGAGGCCCCACTGCGCCCACACCTTCAGCCACATGTGTGTTTCCCTTCACGCTGCCCGCTAAGAACATGCCTGACGGTGCTGGCAGCAGGGTGCATTGGCAGGCCGCTTTCTGTGACTGTGTGTGTCCCTCCCCGGGGCTCTCCCCAGGCAGGCTGGTGTGCACACGGGGTGGGTGGCACTTTCTCTCCGGGAGTTCTCCAGGTTGTGCTTTTCCATTGGGTAAAGAGGACTTGTTTCGTATTTCTACCTTCTTTTTCCCACACTCTACTCAAACCACCAGGTGAAACCAATTGGAGGATGTAATGGCTTTCACCTCAAAATGAGCCCCGGCTAGGTATCGCTGCCTCTAGCTGCCCCCCTACCCCTGGCCAAGCAATCACATGCTTCCAAGGGCACCGTGATCTCCCCCACTCCCAGGTCTCAAGAGCAAAACAGAGTGGACATCGGCTCTGCATTTAGGGGGCTAAATGTGAAAGTGAAAATAAATTCCAGGGACTGAAATGGAATTGCTTGTAGAACAGTTTGATCAGTTTACCTTAGCATAGCTACTCTTACCTGTGACCTGCTGTCCCCATGAACATCCTGTCACTTCCGCTGTTGCTGAATTCTAGTTTTCCGTGTTCCATTTCAGCTGGCAACTTAGTCCTGGGGATGTTCGAGATCAGGACGTCCAATTTCCACTCAAATGCAAAAACCAGCTGGGTGTAGAGGTGTTAGAGTAGGTCACAGATGAGCGAGTACCTGACGCGTCATGCAATCAATGATCATGGGGTTTGGAGGCCGGGCGCGGTGGCTCACTCCTGAAACCCCACTCTGGGAGGCTGAGGCAGGTGCACTGCTTGGGCTCAGGAGTTTGAGACCAGGCTGAGCAAGAGCAAGACCCCATCTCTACTAAAAATAGAAAGATTAGCCGGGCATCATGGCGGGTGCCTGGAGTTCCGGCTACTCAGGAGGCTAAGGCAGGAGGGTCTCATGAGCTCAGGAGTTTGAGGTGCTGTGATGATGATATGACACTCTACCCAGGACAACAGAGTGAGACTGTCTCACAAAAAAAAAAAAAAAAAAAAAAAAAGAACATGGGCTTTGGAATCAGAAGTGTGTGTGTAGGTTTGGACAAGTTTGTATTAACCCCATAACGTAGGTTAATAAAACTCTTTGCAATTCAGACACCTATGAACTGGAAGTGACGACACCCCTCCTTCATATGTCTGCTTTGAGATTTTAATGAGACCTTCCATAGAAAGTTCCTAAGACAGTGTCAGGGATGTCCCATGTTCTCGTTAATATTCATTTTTCTGGTTTTTAGCTCGTGGTGTTTATTTTCTGCAGTTTTGCTCACACTTGGGTATGCTGGGTGGCTAGCTGGTCACCCAACATCCCTCCATACATTTGCCCACAGGTCTCTATTACTGTGCTAGAGCCCGTGAGTGATGTGTTAATATTCATTGTCCAGATCAGTTTGGATTCCATTTGGCAATTGGGATTCAAGTCTGACAATTATAAGCCATAGATCACCAGTTTTCTCTGTCATCTGAAAATCAGTGGGGAAAGAGAAGGCACCATTAGCTACTAAAGCTCAGAGGTGAGGAATGTTCTATTAAACAAAGGATGGAGTGAGAACAGCTTCTCTGCATGAGACTAAAGGTCAACCTCAGGGAAGCCAAGGCCCCTGGTCTTAACACCACCTGCCCGTAATGAATTTGGCACTTCCTTCTGGGGAAGTCAGTTTCCTAGAGACCACCATGAAAAAGCTGAAGAACACACCAAAGTGATGGCCTGTGTCTCCCTTCTTCCTAAGTAGGAAAAGAGAGGATGTTGCTTTGCACCTAAGATGAGCAGAGCTGTAAGGCAAAAGCATCATTATTGGTGATTCAATCCCCATTGAATCATCATTTCAATCCCTATTGAATCCCTATTGAAACATCATTTTCTGGGGCCTGGATCAACAAGGGTCTCAAAACCCTGGCAAGAATTAAAAAGAAAATCCGTGCTTCATGATATTCAAGAGTACAATTAACAAAGGCCAACCATGGGTGAGGCACTTACAGAAGGATCTTGTTTGCAGCAAACAAGTCATACCCTCAGTTTTTCCCAGAGGTCTCATTTTATCAGTGACCTTTGATACTTATTGACAACATTGTTATTTATGAAGTTTGGGAAGAATGAGCTGAATTTTGCTTCTCATGCAGAAGTCACCACATAGCTTATCCTTTGGAGCTGGGAGGGAAGTGAGGTGTAACTGGCTTTCTTGTTTTACAGTCGAGGAAGCTGAGGCCCAAGCAGGTGAGTCCCATCCTGCTGGCAGTGGCCAAAGCCCAGCTCAGGGCTGGGTCTGGTACTACGAGGCTTCACGGAAGAGGCAGGCTGTTAAAACATGCGTATCCAAGAGTTACAGAAAGATGAAAGAAGATAACACAAATGGAATACCGATTTGCCAACGCATGTTAGTCAGAGGTTTAATACCCGTAAAAGTGCTACCATAACAATAATCCCAAATCTTGAGAGCAATCTAGGCAAGAGAATCATTTTGTCTACTCAAGAAGAGAAAACAGTGGTACAGATTGCCTGTACAAGGTATAATTTTTTAAAATGCAAATTAAACAATATTGAGCTTTCTTTTAGTTTTGTTAAATGGGAAGACCTAAAATGCAGAAGCCTGAGTGGGGAAGCCGTGCTATGTACTGGGTCCATACAGGGACCAGGCGACAGTGCCTTGAAGGTTTCACGTGACCCTAGCTGGAGCACACGCATTCATTTCCACTGTGCACCCTACAAAGTCATCAATAGCATGGAAGCCTATCTTTATCTCTATGAATGTTTCATCACCATGTTATTAGAAGTTAAAAGGGGAATGGGTTAAATAAATTGTGGTATGTCCATAGAATATATTATGCCTGGAACAAAGTCATATTTAAAGAATTTTTAGTGTAGAAAGATGTTCAAATGCAATTTTACATAAACTAGGTTACACAGCACAAAATTTACTATAAGCATGAATAATTTATTATATAAATTATCCACATGTACAGCATAAAAATATATGGCAGTTTCACAGCTGTTACCCTGCAGTAGTGGGGGTTTTGATTTCTTTATTTTTCCAGACTTTAATAAATAGGAATCATTTTACAATCAGAAAAAGTAATAAATTCATTTTAAAATAATTTACAAGGCTAAATTTAAATTAAACTAATTTTTAAAGTACCTTGATTTGCAACATATTTATAAGTTTTGAAGCTGTTGGGAGCCTAACGCAGCCCTACAAGGACCTTTCCCCCTCTTCTTCCTCCTTCCCCTCCTCCCCTTCTGTCCCCGCCCCCCCAGAACAGAAGGCCTACCTGGCACCTCCCCAAGAGTTCCCTGGGCAGAACCTCCTGCAAGCTCTGGAATCTTCCTCCCCATATGCCCAGTATAAAAGGAGGCCTCTAACCACCCTTGGTGCGGACACTATCTTTGAGTTCTCAGTCCCCTCCCATCACACTTGGCCTGAGCCCCTCCTGGGCTGGTGTCTGGGTCCCCACTGCACCCCTTTCTGAAGTTACGAGCTTTGTGTTCATGGTGCATCTTCTGTAGAGTACGCGGAAAGGCGCTCTCACACCCCATGCTGGTGTCATTACCTGGTATTCCATTGCATTGGGGATTTATTGTTTTAACAGTTAAGCAGCTTACCAGTCCTAATAAACACTTTATTTCTTTGTTTTCTTTTCTTTTTCTTCTTTCTTTTTTTGTGAGACGGAGTCTCACTTTGTTGCCCTGAGTAGAGTTCAGTGGCATCATCATAGCTCACAGCAACCTCAAACTCTTTGTCATCCTCTTGCCTCAGGCTTCCAAGTAGCTGGGAGTACAGGCCCCTGCCACAACACTTGGCTAGTTTTTCTATTTGTAGTAGAAAAGCTTAGGCTAGTCTTGAACTCCTAAGCTTAAGCAGTCCACCCTCCTTGGCCTACCAGAATGCTGGGATTATGGGCATGTACTACTGTGCCCCACCCCAGTCCTAATAAACATTATATTCATAATCTGGTTGAGTACTTTCTCAGGCTGCTTCCCAAATTTTCCATGATCCTTGAAAAGGGGAACTTATCTAAAAATGCAAGTACTGCAATTTATTTTTTCTTCGCTTCTACATTTTTTTTTTTTTTTTTGGAAAAAGGCTAATAACCAACTTTTATTTGGCGTACCAAGAACTTCCCATGCATAATTTTATTTAATACTGAGAATAACCCAGTAAGGTGTACTCTTGTTACCCTAAACATGAGGCAGGGGAGTTTCGTCTTCAGGTTGCCCCTACTTTCCTTTCCTGACCCACACTGTTCATTCTCTGTTTTCCGTGTTCTGGACACAGAATAAGTCAGTGCAAATAAATATATTCCTTGTTGCTATACAGATACATGCATGACCCTCCATCCAGGAGCCCCAGGACAGTCCAGGAAATTGCAGAGCTCCACAACTTGGTTTTTCAACCCTACGTGTTGAAATGGGTGGCGAGTTTTCTTCTATCCTGAAGTTCACCTTTAATGTGTAAACTAAAATAAAATCTTATTTTTCCCCCCAGGGGCTGGCTGACTGGGCTTCCTCTTGGCTAAGGGGATCCCCTAAAACTGACTTGCTGGCCATGAGACTGGAGATCAGACAGGCCTCATCATGTCCCCTTCCCTTCTTAGAGACACCTGCAGGTCCTCAACACACACAACAAACCACTTGAGTCTGGACACATGTCTGGTAGTTTCTCTTTGATTAACAGAGCTTTATCTTAACTCAGCCTTCTTTTTCACTGACTCCTACTTTATTAGATGGAGCCTAACTCTTTTAGCCAATTGTCAGTTAAAGAATCTTTAAACCCACCTATATCCTGCCTTTCCCCACCCCCCAGATGTCTCACCTTTTGGGGCCAAACCATAAACCAATGTATTCCTTCTGTGTCTTGATTTATGACTTTACCTGTAATTCCTGTGTTCCAGAAATGTATAAAACCAAACATCACCCCACCACAAAGAGTCCACTTGCTCAAGGCTTCTTGAGTGTGGTTCTAGGACATAATCCTCAAATTTGGCTCAGAATAAGCTTCTTTAAACTATTTTACAGAATATGGCTTCTTTTCTATCAACAAATGTCTCCAAGTAGGGCTGATGGCCTCTATTTATACTTCTGTGTGTACATTTATATTTTAGTATGTTTCTATTAATATTAAATAGACATTTGTATTATCATGGGATTATGGATTAATCTATTTTTACTGTATCACACATTTAAAATTCTGGTGAGGCTTAGGTTGTATTTCTCATTATCTTTGTCCTTGGTAGGGTGTCAGTAACAGTGTATAAGAATTATTTCTGCTTGTAATGGACTTCAAATTCCCTCCCTTAACACAAATGATGTTTCTTCAGTTGGAAATAACCAATAAAAATAATATTTTTATAGTTTTGAACATATTTGAATGTTCCTACAAGTCAGTATCTTTGATTATTTTATTTTTATTTATTTATTTTTTTAGAGACAGAATCTCACTTTGTCGTCCTTGGTAGAGTGCTGTGGCTCCACAGCTCACAGCAACCTCTAGCTCCTGGGCTTAGGCAATTCTCTTGTCTCAGCCTTAGCTGAAGGCAGAAGAATGGAATGTAACACTGAAATTAAATGAACTGTTTCCATTTGCTTCTGAAGACAGAGGAATTCTCTGAAAATGTGCTTCTCTTTCCCTAACATCTAATCTTACAGTAGCATTATGCAATATTAGTACAATTAGATGGAGTGTGAAGTCTTGTTTGCTGTGTATATTTTGACTTAAATGCACTGATTATACAAAAAAATGTTCATGCATTGGGAGTTTATGGAGGGAGATTGTGCACCTCCTCCAAGCCCAGAATCCATATCTTTATTTATTTATCTTTTCTTTTACGGCTGCAGATTCCCCCTTCAAAGGTCTAAAAATTGGCACACACTTCCTTGCAGGCCTGACTTTTACATGTAAAGTAAATAGTCTTAGTACACAATGTTGGTGGAATTTCTTTCTGCAGTAGGTCCTTGGTCAAAGATTTGAAGAATGAACCCGTGGACGACAGATAAGTAATAAGATTGGATTTATTAGATAGAAAGGAATATAGAAGTAATAAAAAGCATCAGAGCTTCTGGCAGAGGGAAAGATCCAAGTGGGGAATCTTGAAGGGGTATAAGGTCTTGAGAATTACCTTTGGCCAGCACTTGGTAGACGGAGCCACATTTAGGTGGCATTGAGTGTATTAACAAATGAGTGCAGGCCCTGTAGCTCCGGCTGCTGCTGTGGAAAGTGGTTGGGTTTACTTCAGAGGGCCCGGGCCTAGGAAACTGACATGAAATTGCCCAGACCTAGGAAGTGGAGGTCCCTGTTCAGCCCTGAATGGGGGAACCCTGTATCAACAAGACAGACTTCCTTCCAAGTTTCCTCCCTGGTGGTGTGAGATCTACTCCTCTGAAGTCATTTAAAATGCAAATTGTTAAAGTTGGGTAACAGAAAATAGCATTGACAAGATAATCCCATAAAATTTCCTGGTAGGATTTAGGAAGATTCCCAAAGGTTAGGAGTTGGTGGAGAAGAGAGGGAGACAGTTCTCAGAAAGGGAGACTGCCTAGGTGGGTGCAGGGGTGGTCTGTGAGGCCTGGGAACTGTGTGTGGTCTTGGCAAGAGGCCTGGTCTGGGCTGGCAGCTGAGGAGTGGGGGGTGGGGGGGGAAGGGGCTGGACAGGCTGTTGCCCTTGCTCTGCCCCCTCAAGTGGGCTCACTTAGGGGCCAAACCCCTAGTCTGCAGCCCTAGGGGCAGGGCAAAGGAAGAGCACTTGTCTGAAATATGCAGGCTAATGGATTCCTCTAGGATAGAGATCAGGAGATGAAAAAGAAAATACTAGCAGCCACAGGGAAAAGGGTGTGTGTGGAACAGGTGACGGTTTTCACACTCGCATCTGACTTATCAGATATATTAATGTGTTTGGCTTGTCTCAAGCTCTCCGGCTGTCCGCTGGGACTTTGAAGCCTTTGCTGGATGTCTCGTAAGCAGATTTTCTAGACTTCCCCCCCTCCCCGGATTTCTGTGCAGGAGAGGCTTCTTCTGGAACACAGATCCTCACTTTGAGGAAGGGCCCAGGGCTAGAGCCAGAACTGGGGTCCACGCAGAAGGTGGTTCTAGAACCTCAGTTTCCCCAACCTGCAAAATGAGAATGTTGTACCTAAAGGAAGAAACCATGGCAACGGTGATATAAGTAGAGTGTATTTGGGCCAGGTTCGAGAATTGTAACCAGGAAGATAAAGATTCAAATGCCCTGAATATATGCTCTGATTAGCAGCAGTAACAAGAGGATTCTTAAAGGAAAAAAGAAGGGGCAGTTTTTAAATTCTTTGCCCGTAATTTACATTGGCTCATTAAAATAATGTAAGCTACTTATTGGCTATATATACACACTGTTCTTTGTATCACAAATTCTAGGAACTTGGAGGTGAGGGGTGAGGATGGCATTGTGCACCTTGTAACATTTTAGGTGATTTATCAGCTCGTCTGGAAACCACAGGGAAGGAAAGGAAAAACCAATATACCTTTAAACAATAAATCCAGGGCATGGGTTCAGGGGTGGGGTGGAGGGAGGCATGGTTGAAGTGTTACTCTTTCTCTGGGCCTTACCAATTTTTCATACCTTTCATCCCACTCACTGCCCTGAGCCAGTTTCCTTTCTCACCAGTTATAGTTCTAATGGTGTGAATGGTGTTGTGGGGAAATAATCAAATCACTTCAAATATGTTGATTTTTAATGCATGAAGAGTTGTTTGGAAAACGCCATTGTTCACTCTGCAGAACACAGGAAAATGGTCTCCTGCTCTGTTTGTCTGTTCTTTTAAACCCTATGCAAAGTCCATTTAGGAGTTTGGTATTGCAGGAGGCAGTAATAGAAAAAGATGTGACAGTGAGTTTAAGAGCAAGTCTGTGAAGTTATATTTGCCTGAAGAATGTTAGTTTTTAAATGAGATAATCACTGTTTGCTTTTTACCTGTGAGTTTTGATTGGGCATGCTGAATACAGTTCTTCTTTGGGAGCTCTGATTCTCAAAGGATTTTGAGCAACTCAGTAATTTTCCTATAAATTGCTGAAGCAGAGGATCTTTTTGTTCTGCTCTGTTGAAGGAAACTTTGAGAATGTGTGGTGTCCTTTCCCACTGCTGAAGTTACTCAGATTATTATTCCTTAGGATTAAAAAAGAAAGGGATGAGATGATTCCTAGCAGTTATTTGGTATTCTTTGTTATATGAATACATTACAAAATATTGTTACTATGACAACACTTTCGTATTTTCTTGTAGGTGAATTTAGAAAGTGTTGGGTCCCCCTCAACATGAACTTAAAAAAAAATCAATATCCCAGGCTCTAGTAAGGAAGAGGTAAGATCTAGAATGCCTGAGCAAGACTGGTATTTGTGAGTTGAGCCTGCTAGAATGAGCCCATGCTCCCTAGCCAAGTGTGGGTGGCCAGTGTCCAAGGAATCCTATCATTCCTCTGTGCACAGAGCAGCAGTTGAGGGACCCAGAGGTGCTTCACAGGTGCCCACGGCAGGCAGCCCAGAGATCAGGATGGCTGCAGGAAGGGCCCCATGGCACATGCTCCAGGGACAGTGCTCTAGGAAAGGGATGAGAGCTTTGGCTTCAGCCAGGGTCCTCATCTCGGTGCCTTGGTTTCTGTCCTGGAGGAGATTGCTCCTGAGGTCCCAGGGATGTCCTGCAGTGCATCTGCCTTCCTCTTGTTGAGAATAGTGGGAGAGCCGGGTATGGTGGCTCATGCCTCTAATCCTAGCACTCTGGGAGGCTGAGGTGGGTGGATTGTCAGAGCTCACAGGTTTGAGACCAGCCTGAGCCAGAATGAGACCTTGTCTTGACAAATAGCCAGGTGTTGTGGCGGCACCTGTAGTCCCAGCAACTTGGGAGGCTGGTGCAAGAGGATCACTTGAGCCCAAGAGTTTGAGGTTGCTGTGAGCTATGACGTCACATCACTCTACCAAGAGCAACAAAGTGGGACTCTGTCTCCAAAAAAGCAAAAACAAAAAACAAACAAACAAAAAAGAAAGTGGTAGGAGAAAAATCCACAGACAACACAAACAAGGCTTAAGATGGAAGCCTTGCCCCTGGAAGCTCCAGGGGCAAAGTTCGTGCTGGCTTCATGTTGTTGGGGCCTTGCCTGGCCTCTGTCTTCCTCATCCTGTAGAAATTCCATTCTGAGGTGATGCTGGACACTTCCAAGACTCAGAGTCAGATGGACCAGCCTTTCCTCTCCAGCCCTGTGTACCCAGCGCCTTACCAGCCACTTACTCTGTTCCTTTGGGATTCCCACTTGGAGTCAAATCCAGAATTCTAGCCCTGGCCTTCACAGCTTTATGCGAGCTGCCCTGTTCTATGCAACCCCAGCTCCTGCTCGCATCCTTCCCGCTGACACTCACCTTCTTGATCCATGGAACATGCCAGGTATCCTCCTTCCCTGGTAACTTGCTTTGTGGTCTTCTCAGCTTTTACTCCTGCACCAGTCTGAGGGCCCATCATCACCTCAATATGGTCTGTGCTTAACTGTCGCCTTTTCAGAAGGCCTTTCTCTGACCACTCCATCAAAAATGGCATTCTACACCATTACTCTTTGCTTTGTTTTAAAGCACCTGACCTGTCCTCTGGTCTCTGTTTGTCACTGTGGTTGATCTGTCCATGCAGCTCCTGCACTGAGTCTGGCCAGCAGGACGTTTCTTGAAACTGATACTTTAATGAATTATTATTGGCCTCCTCCACCTTACGCGTCATCACTTCTGTTGAAAAAGCTGAACTTGTATCCTTTAGCTCATGTCTGCATGGCAGTTATTACAGGCAACACTTAAAGAGCATGGGTCTGGACAGTGTGGTCCACTCACACACAAGTATTCTTTTGCCTCTGCTGCCCCCGAGTCAGCAAGGCCAACTCGTCCTCTTCCTTAGCATTCTCAGTCCTGCTGAGCATGAAGACGAGGGTGATGAAGGCCTTCACGATGACCCACTTCCACTGAACAGTAAATGCATTTTCTCTTCTGTGTGGTTCTAATGACATTCTCTTTTCTCCAGGATAATTGTAGGAGCACATGGAGCACACACAGTAGGTGTTACTTGGCTGCTGATGTTACTGCTGAGGCTTGCGGTGGGCTGTTGGGAGTGTGTGTGTGGGAGTAGTAGATTTGGACTGCACAGGGGCATGGGGGCCAGGCCTCTGCTTGATCAAGAAGCACCTGTACTTCCCTTCCTGCTCTTTCATTTCCTTGCCATTTCTCTGATTCACCAGCTCTGCAAAAGTCTAGCCAGGTGGCTTGTGACATCCCCGTGTGGAGTGGCCTCGCCACGCAGCTTGTGACATCCCTGTAGTGGAGTCCAGGTGACCTGTGACGTCCCTGTGTGGAGTCCAGGCGGCCTGTGACGTCCCTGTGGGGGAGTCCAGGCGGCCTGTGACGTCCCTGTGGGGGAGTCCAGGCGGCCTGTGACGTCCCTGTGGGGGAGTGCAGGCGGCCTGTGACGTCCCTGTGGGGGAGTGCAGGCGGCCTGTGACGTCCCTGTGGGGGAGTGCAGGCGGCCTGTGACGTCCCTGTGGGGGAGTCCAGGCGGCCTGTGACGTCCCTGTGTGGAGTGGCCTCTTTTTTCTCAAGTGTTCTCTATGCAGTGGGACCGTCTTTCTGTCCTTGTTTCTGCTGCTGCCAAGCTCCAGAGCACTTTGAGTACTTCCTGCACTGGCGCAGGACGGCTCCCCAGCTGTTCCCTTCTTCTCTTGGGTTTGGTTTGCAGCTCCCCTCCGGGGCTTCCGGGTGTGGCTATAATTCACCATGATTTCCGACGTGCTGCCGTGGCGTCACACGGCTTCCTCTTGGAGTTGGTCCCTTGGCAGTGTTCATTACTTCATTCATTCACCAGGAGACAGACCTTAGCCCCTGGGCTGGAGATCAAGGAATCAATAGGGCTTTTCTACCTTTTTTTTTTTTTTGAGACACAGTTTTACTCTGTCACCCTGGGTCGAGTGTTGTGGCATTTTAGTTCACATCAACCTCAAACTCTTGGGCTTGAGCAATCCTCTTGCCTCAGCCTCCTGATTAGCTGGGACATTAGGCCTGCCATCACGCTTGGCTAGTTTTTCTATTTTTAGTAGAGATGGGGTCTTGCTCTTGTTCAGGCTGGCGTTCAATTCCTGAGCTCAAAGGATCCTCTTGCCTTGCCCTCCCAGAGTGCTGGGATTATAGGCCTGAGTCACTATGCCTTCCTCAAAGGGGCTTTGGATGGACAGTCAGGGTCCCTACAAAAGATCCTGGTCTAACAGGGAAAGCTTCAGTGATGAGTCTCTGTGCAGGATGCCACCAGGTGGTAGAGGGGCCCTGGCTGCTTCTGGGACCAGGGGAGAGTGGGGGAGCTTGGCTGGTCCTCAGAGGATGGACACAGCGTGTGAGTCTAGGGAGCCAGTTGAAATAAAGTTTTAGAGACCCCACTGCACAGATCCAGATCTAGTGGGTTTAGGTGAGGGTATGTGTATAGCATTTTTAAAGCAGAAAAAGGAGACTCTGGTCATTCCATGGGTATGCAGCTCACCAGACCACCAGTGACAGCCGCTGACCAGAGGCACTGTGTCAACTCGTGATTCATGAAGGAACGTCCTGAGTCACATTCAGGAGGAGGCGTGTTGGGTGGGCAGCTCACCTGCAAACTCTCGATCTAGTCATCAGATTCTGCTAAGCAAAGATGATTTTGTGATGTAGATTAGGAGAGTATAGTCTGCTTTTTGAGAACAGAAGTAGGCGATTCTATATACAGTGGTTCTCAACCTTCCTAATGCCGCGACCCTTTAATACAGTTCCTCATGTTGTGGTGACCCCCAACCATAAAATTGTTTTCGTTGCTACTTCATAACTGTAATTTTGCTACTGTTATGAATCGTAATGTAAATATCTGATAATGCAGGATGTATTTTCATTGTTACCAAGGGGTCGTGACCCACAGGTTGAGAACTGCTGATATACAAGGTATGATTTCTGTGTTCAGACAGATGGAGACTATTCTGTCTAGCCTTGATGAAAAATCAGTTATAGGTCATAAATTAGTGTGGGGGTAGTACTTTCTAGAACATGGCAGCAGTGTCATGGACATAGAGTATTAAATTGGAGGAGAATGTAGAACATTTACAGAAGGCATGGGGCTGAGCTCATAGCCTCTGGTCAGACCCTCAGGCAGGGTGACGTGCCCACAGGTGCCAGCCCTGTCCTGTGCCAGCTGCTCTGCTGCCTCCCCCTGTGGTTCCGATACTCATTTGTGATGTTTAGCTGCAGTGCTTTTGTTAATTTTTAAATGCAGTTCACTACCCCACGGCTTCTGTTGGCATAAGTGGTTCTAAAACATCTTTTATTTTTGTGACTTAATTGCATGAAGTCATAAAGCATGTCAAGTTCTGCAGCTATCACTCATAAAGTAGGACCTTTTATTCGCCATGATTTTAAATGTTGGTATTGGGTTTTTATTTTTCTTTCTCTCATTCCTTTGTTATATATATACAAAAGCTCCTCGACTTACAGTGAGGTGATATGCCATTTTTAATTGAAAATACTCATGGTTGAAAATGCACTTAAAATACCTGACCTATCAAATCTCACACCTTAGTCTAGCCTATCTTTTTTTTTTTTTTCTGTGTTTTGCCATCGTCTTTTTGTTTTTCGTTAATCAGGCTCAGGTGAAGTTCAAATCTTTTGCCCCTGGTGTGGTGGCCACTGAGCACAGTGGCACTAACCACTGAGCACAGTGCCCAGCTAGCCTAGCCTATCTTGAACATGCTTGGAACGCTTACATCAGCCTACAGCTAGGCAAAAATCTAACACAAAGCTTATTTTATAATAAAGCTTTGAATATTTAATGTGATTAATTGGAAAGATCAAAATTCTATGTGTGATTTTTACTGAATGTGTATCCTTTTTGCGCCATCCTAAATTTGGATAGTGTCAAACCATCAGAAGTCAGGGCTCATCTCTATATGCGCATATACAGTCTACTTTATATATGTTATATAGAGAGATGAGCACAATTTACCCTCCCAGCTCAGTGGCCAGTGAAAGTCACTGTGTCATACACTGGCCACATCTGTTGGCTGGAAGGAAGAACCAGATGAGTAGGTAGCTGTGCCAAAGACACCCCATGGGGGGACCTGTGGGTAGAGAGATTTGAGTATGTTTAGAGGTCAGAGTTTCGGAAAGAAGGCAGAACAAAGAGATGAAAGCTACAAAGAGAACCTTGAGTGAGGAAGGGGACCAGGGGCAGGGGACGGTTTCCCTCCTTTCCATAGGTCCCCGCTTTTGTCACTCGCATTTCACTCTCATGTTACACGTGAAAGTGGGTGGCTCACGGTCCTGAGTCGTGTGTGTTATTCTTCATCTGCCAGTAAGTTAGTGTTTACTTCACATCTCAGCTTGGCTTCTGTCTCCTCTCTGGAGCACTCTGAAGTACCCATGTCCACCTGGCTTCTGTCTTTCTCTGACCTTTTAAAACTAATTTTTTAAAAAAATAATGAGGGTGGCACCTCTGGCTCAGTGAGTAGGGCACTGGCCCCATATACTGAGGGTGGCTGGTTCAAGCCTGGCCCTGGCCAAACTGCAGCAAAAGAAATAGCTGGGCATTGTGGCAGGTGCCTGTAGTCCCAGCTGCTCGGGAGGCTGAGGCAAGGGAATCGCCTAAGCCCAGGAGTTGGAGGTTGCTGTGAGCTGTGTGACGCCACTGCACTCTACCGAGGGCAATAAAGGGAGACTCTGTCTCAAACAAACAAGCAAACAAAAAAAATAAATAAAAATAAAATAATGAATTTTCCCCTCTTCCAGCAGGGATCACAATCTGTCTTAACTATTTCGGATATTTAAGATTGTCACCCCACAAACTTCTGAGCTCAGGGAGAAATATCAGCCACTAACAGCTTTCAATACATGCTTGAACCACAGAAAAGCCTTAACGATCATTTTATTTCTGTTTGTACGTCTCCTGTTCTAGGAAGAATGATAAACAATCTGCAGAACCAGATATTTTAGTTACTAACTGTCCTTTGAAGAGTCCGCTGAAATGCTAGATTAAGTGACTTAAAAAGTAATCAACTATGGTAGAATCCACTTAGGACACGGTAACGTCTGTGTGTCATTTGGTACCCGTATTACGAGTCAAATGCATGATGAAAGAGGACGCAGCCTGGGAAATGATTTCCTATGTTTAAGAAAGAGGCGGGGGCCTGTATTTGCAGCAGTAAAGGTCTGTACATTGACAACAGAAAAGAACCTAAATAAACTCTAAAATAATTTAAAGACACTTATTCCAAACCGAGTATTTGTGAGCATGGCCTGGAAAGCCACACCAAAGTAGTCTTGAGCAAGCCAACTCTGTGGTTGGGTCACAGTTTGGCCTTATACATTTCAGGGACACAGGAACTACATGTCAAGATGATAAATTAATATGCGGAAGGTGTGCGTTGGTTTGGCCTGAAAAGGCAGGACATCTCCAAGCAGGAGATTACATGTTATAGCTGGGTTTGAAGATTCTTTGATTTCTAACTGGTTGAAGAAATTGTTTTGCCTAAAAGTTTGGAATGTTTTAAGTCGAGGAAGTCTGTTAATCAGAGATGAGCCACTCACTGCACACGTACTGGACACATACCCAGACTCATGTGATGTGTTAAGTAAATTGATGAGCGGCAGGTGTGGCTTAAACTTCTGCGGCTCTAGGCCTGTTAATGAGTCACAAGGACATCTCTTAGAAGGGAAGGGGCGTGACGAGGCACCTCTCACTTCAGTCCTCATGGCCGGCAACTCAGCTTTAGGGTATTTCTGGGGTCCCCTTGCCTAAGAGGGGATCCCTTTAGTCAGCCGGGGAGTGATTGGGACCTTATTTGAGTTTATAACATTTTGGACACAGTGAGAAGGAAACCCAGGAAGAAGCGTATCACCAGAAACTGAATTTTCCCACACCTTGCTTCCAGGACTCTTCTCCTCCTCAAAGCAAACAGAGTGAGCTTTTTTTTTTTTTTTTTTTTTTTTGCAGTTTTTGGACAGGGCTGAGTTTGAACCCACCACCGCATATGGGGCTGGCGCCTTACTCCTTTGAGCCACAGGTGCTGCCCCAACGTGAGTTTTTAAAAAAATTATGGGATGGGGGCAGCTCTAAGATTGCAGACAAGAGACATTACCCCATCAGGTGCTCTCAGGAGAGGGGACCACCTTTTACTGGATTTTCCCACCAGAAACATCATGGTGAGACAGCGGGAACTCCAGGAGCCAAAGAGGTGGCTTTAACACCCAAGCACAGAGGCAAGAAAAATTAGTTATAATATTTCTACTCAAGTAAGTAGCTATGGGATTCCGTAGGGAAAGTAAGAAAACAAACAGAGCCACCCCCTGTGATTTACAGGGCCTAAGGAATTTGTCAGAGCCCATGAGTATCATTCTGTTCTAAAAAGAACCATAAAGATTCTATTTGGAACTTCCAAAGAGAGGACGCTATATAGAGGGAGGCTGTTGGGAGTAACCATGGCCTGGTGAAGCAGATGTCTCCTCTGCCTACTTTGAAGGCCAGGCTGTGTCTATATCTCAGGTGCTTGGTTTGTTCAGCCCGCCCTGTGTTTTAAGTGGCAGAGTCCTTGCTTTGTTTGGATTCAGTATGTTTTAGTTGAAGTCATGGAAACAGAGTAGAAAGGTGGTTGCCAGGGGCTGGGGAGGTGACAGAAATGGAGAGATGTTAGGTGTTGGGTAAAGGGTACAAACCTGCAGTTTTAAGATGAATAAGTTCTGGGGGTCTGTTGTATAGCATGAGGACTGTAGTTAATAATAACGCATTGTCTATGTATGCTGGAAATTTGCTAAGACAGTAGATACCAGGAGTTGCAGTGAAGCGGCACCACACACAACAAGCTAACTGTGTGAGGTGATGGGCATGTTAATTAGCTTGATGCTGGTCATTATTTCATAATGTATATGTATATTAAAACATAATGTTACACATTTTTAATATGTACAGTTTTTATTTATCAGTTATACCTCAATAATGCTGGGGAAAATAAATTTAATATATTTTTTAAAATTGAAAATATGTATTTCTTGGAGACGAGATTGCCATATGTTTCCTAGGATGGCCTCACACTCTGGGGCTCAAGTGGTCTGCCTGCCTCAGCCGCTTGAGTAGCCAGGACTGCAGGTGTGAAATTCAGTATTCTATTATATGTCAGCAGACCCTTTAATCTTTTCAGAATTTCCTCATAATAAATAACAGCTAAACATCTATTTTAGCCTGAAAACGATAATGTTCAGTTTCCCCAAACATCAAGGTGCTTCTTAGCATCATCAAAGACTTATAAATATCCACAGAAATATTTGACTTAAAATGAGTAGAGGAACAAGGTTGCATGAAAGTCCTTTAACATATTATGTGTTTTGTGAGTCAATTACCTGATTCTTTTGTGCACGCAGAGGGAGGGAGATCTATTCTGCTGTACTGAATAAATGATCTGTTTTGATTTGTATAGAATCAGACAAAAATGTATTTGCTGTTTCATAATTTCTCTTCTTTCCCTAAAAACATTCCCCGCCCCGGGGCTTTGAATGGCCACTAAGATGTCTGATGTCCTTAATGCTGAGGTGCTGCTGTGCTTGCCTGTGTCCCAGAAAGCAGGGACCAAGTGGGAGCCATGGTGAAATGGAATGACACTGTAGTTTTGTACTTGGGAAAGCTGTGTAATGATGGCACAGGCAGAGATAGATCCTTGTTGCTTTCAGGATACAAACAGGAGATACAGGTGTGTGTATACAAGTGGTACAGCGGGTGCAATGCCTTGCCATCCTCCTGAGGAGCCCCGGGTGCAAAGACAAGAAGCTGAGTCCCAGCTCAGCTCTGCTCCCTAGCGGCCCTGGTTACTCATATTTAGGTCAGCGAGCATTACAGGGCCTGTGCATGGATAAAGGGCACCTGCCCAGAGTTCCTCAACAGTGTCCTTACTGCCCAGGTGCTGGGCAAGGTGTACCATCCTCTCAAAGGAACCTTTATCTAATTCTTAAGATAGTTTTCAACAAACATTCCATGCTAAATCTATTCATGGTAATTAAGCCACATTCTGGACCCAAACCAGCCCACATGTCTACACCACTGAGGTGTCCCAGCCTGTGAGGAAGCTGATGTGGTTTGAAGGGTTGGGGGACTGGGGAAGGTGCAGCAGTGCCTGGGAGCTGCTGAGCTGCTGAGCTGAGGGTCTGGCCAGGCAGGGCCCCTCAACTCCCAGGTGACATCAGAAGACACGTGGCGTCCAGGGTGCTGCAGAAGGTATGGCTCAGCAGGGAGGGGCTTTGTGCATGCTCCTGTCCCTTGCAGTGGCTCTTGTGATGGACTTAGACTCAGCAAGGCTGTGGGGGAGGGGTATGTTACCAAGCCAGCACTTTGCCAACTTTAGAACACGCCCCTGCATATTCACAGGGAAGACAAAACCCAGAAACTGTGCTTTGCTAAGTGGCCACCAGTCCTATGACCACACCTGACTTATACCTTTGTCTGACACTTAGAGCATGCCTATTCGGCCTTCTCAGCCTCTGTTTTGTTACTTGGTATTTTTTAATAATTGTGTTAGGAACAATATTAGATAAATTGGTAGGTAAAAAACAATTTACATAAACAAGCCAGGTGATTTCAGATTCTTGATACTGAGCACAACATTACTTGATGTGTTCTTACTGAAGCAACGTGTGTGATTATCAAACTGTGTCTAGGTGTGAGTGTGTGTGAATGTGGGGACAGGTGAAGAGCCCTCTCCTGGCTCTGTTTGCCTCGTGATGCTTAGTTCTCTCCTCTCTAACCAGGGCAATCCATTCCGAAACACTCAGGGCTTTCCTATATAACAGTGGTTCTCAACCTGTGGGTCACGACCCCCAGGAATTGTATAAAAGGGTCATGGCATTAGGAAGGTTGAGAACCACTGCTGTATAAAGTGCTTTTTTGTTAATCTACACAACATACTTGAAAGATGAAACTGATGCAATGTGCTCCTATGTGCATACTGGAACCAACTAATGCCTAGTCCATGTGATGGACATTTGGGAATTTCTACTGAACAAAGTGTGACACGATGCCCCCGGTTACTTACACTGCACACACAGGGCTCCAGCAGGACTGAGCAGCATTGTGAGAACTGCGGGCTGGGCCAGGCCTGGACAAGCCACACCCTTGTGACTGTAACTGGCAGCCAGAGACTTCCCCCAACTATCTACAGGATTGATTTGTGAAATACCTCCTTAATCCACCTCCTTGGTTGGTAATGAGAACCAAATCAGATCGAAATATAGACATGTTTGGAAAAAATACAGAATCTGCTAAAAATGGAAAGAACATAATTAAATTATAATGATTCTGGTAATAGACAAGATGAAGTAACAAGAATGGGATTGGTTGTTCCCCCTTGTTGTCTTTTTTTTTTTGGTGAAAATAAACCCTCCAAAAATAAAACATATGAAATGATAATACCTGTATTCGAGACACTGAACAAATTTTGTGGTCCTAAGAGACAAGAAAGAACTGAGTGAGCCCTGTGATTGCCTCCGCTTGCTGCCTTGGGAGAGTTTCCAGGGTGTGGTGCAGGGAGGCAGCCCTGTGGGCTGTGCTGGTCTGCACAAGTGGAGAAGGTAGAGTGGAGAGTCGGGGGAGGACAAGACATCTCCTGTTCGTGAGACAGTACCAGCCAGCAGAGAGTTGCTTGGAGGATCCTGGAGCTCTGCAGAATGTTACTCAAAAGAAAATTCAGATCAGTGCATGCATGTAAGAAAAATACCTGAGACTACAGAAAGAACAGCTCCAGATGAGCCTGCAAGCTCATACACAACTGAGAGATGCCTGAGAGGTACCAGCCAGACTGGAAATTTCATGCCATGTGGGGCACGAGGGATAGAATTTAACCTCAGTTATGGGGGATAATTAACCATAGACTGAGCCCTAGTCTAGTCTTACCTAACAAATTTTATTTTTAATTTTAATTTTAGTTGACAACATTTAATAAATTTTCAAAATGATATTCAGAAAGATCAGACTGTTTGCTAATAAATAAACTGCATCTCAGAACAAAGATTGAGAGTATTTATAGGAAAAGAAAAATATCTGGCACCCAGCAAAGTAAAAATCTTAATGTCTGGAATTTACTCAGATTTTACCAAGCATGCACAATAAAATGAACCATAATAAGGGAAACAAAATCAACCACTCAGAATTGACCCAGGATTGATACAGATGTTAGGTTTAGAAAACATGTGCATTAAACCAGTTGTTGTAGGACTTCTTGTTCAGGCCAAGATAAAAGCAGCCCTGTTTCTCTCTTAAGTTCTCTTTCTCACAACAAAAAATCCCTGAACATAATACAACGAGCACACGTAGGAAGTCTCTGAAAGGGAGAAGAAAGAAGTAGGTTGCCTCGAGACCATAACAAGATAGCAGGAGTAAAGGTTAGTCACTACTCTGCCTCTCCCCCATACTGAGTTAGTGGGGCCCACAGGGGAACTGGGCAGCCTTCCATCCCGTAGCATTAAAGCCACGTGTAGCCCTCTGCATTTCCCCCAACCAGTGTCATTGACAAGTAACAGAACTCTCATCTTACATGTCAACTCACAGGCCAATAAGACAGTGTGAACCCATGTTCCTTTTTTCCCCAAGAAGATTTCAATGGGACCAAGAAAGGAGCAGACTTCTATTCCGGCCTGTTTTCAATGTGGCTCTGTGGAACCAAGAAGAGAGCTGAACTTCCACTGCAATCTATTCTCAGTGCAGCCCTGTGACTCAATGTCCCACTTTTGTTGAGTGGTATAGGTGGGACCCAGTAAGAAACCTAATCATTCACCTGGACCTCCATCTATACCACCACATGAGAACTGCCTGATAAGAAATGAGATTAAATAAGCTCTAAAGTGTCTCACTAAAATACCCTAAATACACAGGATATATTGAAAAATTTCTCATCATTCCAAGAATAGGACAGTCACAACTTGGGGATAAGAACAATCAACCGATACCAATACTGAGATGAATTTGATGGTGGAACTATCTGTCAGGGATTTTAAAGCAGCTGCTGTAAAAGTGCTTCAAGGAGCAAGGACAGAGATTATTGAAATAAAAAAGAAAGGGCGGCGCCTGTGGCTCATTGAGTAGGGCGCTGGCCCCATATACCGAAGGTGGCAGGTTCAAACCTGGCCTCATCCGAACTGCAAAACAGAAAAATAGCCAGGTGTTGTGGCAGGCACCTGTAGTCCCAGCTACTCGGAAGGCTGAGGCAAGAGAATTAAGTAAGCCCAGGAGTTGGAGGTTGCTATGAGCTGTGTGATGCCACGGCACTCTCCTGTGGGCGATAAAGTAAGATTCTGTCTCTACAAAAAAAAAAAAAAGAAAGAAAGAAATAAAAAAGAAAATAGAAATCTAATGAAAGAACATACTTTTTTAACAAGGGAAATCATAGAATTGAAAAATATAATAACTAAAGTGAGGGAAACAAAACATGCTGGGTAGGCTCAGTAGTAGAGTGGGGACGATGTAAATGAAATTAGTGATCTTGAGGACAACTCCGCAGAATTTACCCAGTCTGAGCAGCAAAGAGAAAGTGTACTGGAAAGCAAAAAGCAGTGTCACAGGAACCTGCGGATAATAACAAATTACAGGAGTTCCGGAAGAGGAATGCAGAAGAGAGTTGGACCGGAAAGTATCTGAAGATATAATGGCTGAAACAGCTTCTTTCTTTTTAAGGGTCTTTTTGGTTTATTTATTTTTGTTTATTTTTTTTTATTATTTGGGGTTCATTGAGGGTACAGAGAATTAGGTTACACTGATTGCATTTGTTAAAGTCCCTCTTATAAATGTGTCTTCTTCCTAAGATGAAACTTTTTAAGTTTAGCAAAAAAACATAAACATACAGATTACAGACTCTAATCTGATCCCAAATAGATAATATGAAAGGAATCGATGCCAAAATACATCATAATTAAATTCCTGAAAACTAGAGATAAAGGCTACATCTTGAATGCAACCAGAGATGAAATGATGTGTTACTTGTAGGGAAGCATCAATTCCAATGACAGTAGGAAGTGGTACTGGAAAAATAAAGAACTGTCCACTGTGAATTGTGTGTGCAGTGAAAAGATACTTCAGGAATGAAGGAAAATAAATACTTTTTCAGTCAAAGAAATACTAAATGATGTTCTCCGGATAAAAAGGAAATCATCACATATTTTAGAAGCACAAAAGGAAAAGAACGTTGGAATAAATTAAAGATAGGGATAAACATAATAGACGATTCTACCTGTGATTATTATCCTAAATCTTATTAGATGGTTGAAGCAAAAAATTGTAATACTGTTTGATATGAGGCTTAATGTATGTAGAGGAAATACTTGAAAAAATTGTGTTTTAAAAGTGAGAGGAAAAAGGAATTTACATGAAGCTAAGATTTCTACATATCAGCTGAGGTGGTAAAATGTTGACATGAACATACTGAATGTATGTTAAGTTGCATTTGTGTATTGCAGTATCTAGAACATCTAAGAAAACCATAGAATGTGATGTATTCAAAAACACTATGAATATATTCACATGGAATTGTAAAAAAATTTTATGTAACCCATAGGATAGTAAGAAAAAGAGGAAACAAAAACAATAAAATGCCAGACTTAAGTTTTAACATCAATAATTTCCTTTCAATGTGAATAGTCTAAATAAACCAACTAAAAGGCAGGAATTGTCAGAATAAATTAAAAAAGAAAAGGTGATATAATAATGTACTTTATACAGGAAACTCACTTTAAATGCAATGCTTACAAGGGCAGGTTGAAAATAAAAGGATGGAAAACGATACACCATGCAGATGCTAATGAAGAAAGAAAGCAGGGTTCCCTATGCTAGTATCATATAAAATAGAATTTAGAGTAAAGAAAAGTACTTGAGGGGTTGGTGCCTGTGGCTCAAAGAGTAGGGTGCCAGCCCCATATGTCGGAGGTGGTGGGTTCAATCCCGGTCCCGGCAAAAAAAAAAAAAAAAAAAAAAAAAAAAACAACAAAAAAGTATTTGAGACAAAGAAGCCTATTACATAAGCAATCCAGCAAGGAGATATAATAGTTCTAAATGTATACAGCTCAAAATACATGAAACAAAAGCATAGAGCTGAAAAGGAAAACAGAGCCATAGTTAGCTACAACTGGGAGTTTTAACATCCCAATCTTGTAGTAAAGAGGCAAATTGCTGAGGATATAGGTGAACTGAGCAACCCTGTCATGTTTTTTAGCATTTACATGTACCTCAACACAGCACCCAGCAAAAGTGGAATACACACTTTTTTCAAGTACCCGTACAGCATTCACTAAAATAAACCATACCCTGGGTCATAAAACAAACCTTAGCAAATTAGAAAGTACTGAAATCATATAGATTATGTTCCCTCACCACAATGTTATCAAAATGGAAAATCTCCAAATATTTATCAATTTTTTAAACTGTTTATAAAAATCCACAGATCAAAAACGAATTATCACAGGAAATAAAAATGCATAAAGCTGATTAAAAATCTAACTATGATACAGAATTTGGGGGATGCAATTAAAGCAGTACTAAGAAAGAAACTCCTAGCACAAGATGCTTATGTTGGAACAGGGTCTCCAGTTAATGATGTAAGATCCTACCTCAGGAAACTAAAGAATAGCAAAGTAAACCCCAAACAAGCAGAAATACGGAACTAACAAAGATAAAAGGCAAAAGTCAATGAAATAGAGAAAATCAATGAGATAGAAAGATGAGTCTTTGAAAAAATGTTAGTTGGATAATCATTTGTCAAGACTGACAAAGATAAGAGAACACACAAATCATCAATGTTATAAATAAAACAGGAGTTATCACTACAGATCCTATAGCCATTGAAAGGATAATGAAGGAAAAATGTAACATAAGTGACCTTACATTCCTTGCAAACAAGGAATATAAGGAGCTGTGGAAGGGCTCTGACCAGGGGAAAACCTGTTTAGACTATGTCTGAAAGTGTTTACTGGGAATGTTGTGGAAATGAATTTCACACCATTTCAGGAAGTGAATTGAAATGCTGTGGAAGTGGTCCGGAAGTGAATTGAAATGCTGTTTCAGGAAGTGAATTGGAAGTGCGTTTCAGGAAGTGAATTGAAATGCTGTGGAAATGGTCCGGCTAAAAATGTCAGGGACCTGCACTGAGGAAGCACAGGAAAGGAGGAATTGATTGGAGAAAATGAGGATGGGGAAACTCATGGGAATTGAAATAGTGGTTGAAGCAAGAGAGAGTGATGAATGATCCTTTCCAGGTTTCCAGCTGATATGAGTGGAAAGATGCCACTATTAATGCAGGGAACGCAAGAAGGCAGGGGAGCTTCAGGAGGACCAGGAGGACCAGGAGGACCGTGGCTTCCTCTGAGGGTAGGCTGCAGGGTTTTAAGTATGCCACAGGGACCCAAACACACATCTGCTAGAGTCTGTTGCAAACAGGATGCTGAGCTCTGGGAAGAGGTCAGCGTGAGCTTGCAGCAGGCCTCAGTTTATGGTGGGTAGCGGGGTCCCGAGTGGGTTCTCCAGGAGTAGCAGTGGACGTACAGTGTGGAGAGTCCAGTGTGTCCAAGCAACGCTCATCTCTAAGGGCCCCTGCGAAGAGGCCCGAAGAAGAGCAGGTACCACAAAGTGTGTGGACAGAGGACCAAGTAGGACGCGTCTGAGAGGACAAGCGAGGTCAGGAGGGACAAGCGCCCTCTCTGCAGGGGGAAAAAAGGCCAGACTAAGACGTGAGGTCAGGAAGGTGCAGCATTCCAGATTGAGAGACAAGGGCCTTTCTTTTCATCAGTAACTGTGAAGGAGGGAGTTTCCTGCCCTGCCTTACTAAGCAGGACATCAGTTGCAGAACGCCAGACCCGCGAAGCCGTAGTGGGACGCACCTTTGAGGATAACCCTAGGCAGAACCTCTTCTTAGTCACAGCTTGAGCCTCTGCCCCTTCCGATCTATTTTTCATTCTCTTCCTGTAGTGAAGCCAGGAGTGAGGATGTCTCACAATGTCAGACGCGTTCAGCTTGGCTCAGGTGGTTTCTCTCTGCCTCCCCGGGAGGGGGTGTGTGCTGGGGCAGGCCTCCCCTCCTTCCTCCCTGCAGCCTCAGCATTCAGCTCTTCAGCCCCCTCCCTGCCCTGGAACATTCTTTTTCATCCCTCTTCATTATTACCACCCTCTCTGCACACCCCTTCCAGCTTGGCCTCTCCTTCCCTCGGAGCCTTCAGCACTGTACAGGTGAGGAGGGTCCTCCAAGCCCTGACCTTGCTCTGCATAGGCCCACATGGCTTCTCTCCCCCATGACTTCAGAATCAGCTAGGAGACAACCCTGATCAGGAGATGGCCAGGCGAGCTTTAATTAATTAAGTTTGGCCAGAATAATTGGACCTTCCTTAGCATCTGTATGTTGGCCTGATCTGTGCCCAGACTTTACTTATTGCCTTGTTCAGGGTAGGGGGTTTGTCTTCACTGCAGATAAGGGAGACTGTGAATGGGAAGGAGATTCCTACATAGTGGTTGAATTAAAATTGTTAGAACAACAGCTGCTCCCGTAAAAGTCCTTTTTTTTTTTGCCCTGGGGCCTTATTTCTTCACCAGTGTGACAGATAAATAAGCCGCTAATGATACTGACTTCAGTGTTTAGATCTTTGAGATGTATCAATGAATGGCAGAATTAAACATCAATTAACCTCTTTAATTACTTCAGCTGTGAAATTAAGGAAACTTCCAAAGCAGCCTGTAACAAACTTTTATAAAAAACTGAATATATGTGCACACACACACACGCATATGTTCAGTTAAATGCCATGGAGGACGGAGAGCCGCAAGGCAGCTTTTTAATGCCTGGGTCCTCTGCTGGGTTGTGCCTCTAGGTCACATTTGAAAACATGAAATTTAGGACGGCGGGGCAGCTGGTGGCTGAGATGGTCAGTGTGACTCCAGGACAGGCTCCCCTGTCCATCTGGCTCCCTTTGTTGTCTGTCTAGTCTTTACTCACCCTTCCTACCTCATATTCCGTTTTTATAATCAAGAGATGGAATAAAAATGACGAGTAGTTTGCTCTAACTCCGTGCAAGCACCTGTCTGAGCACTTTGTGTGTGTTGTCCCCACAACACGTGTCTGAAGAATTAGGCACTGTTGGCTCCCAGCCAGCATCATCTTCCTTCCCATATGATTTGCTCACAGAATCTCACATTTGTTCGTTTGTTACCCTCTGATAAGCAGGCTCTGTCCTCGCTTCTGGTTTAAATTCTGTATAGTTATGGCCCCCATTCCCCTTGCCAGTGATCTGGTTAGATGATCACCACGCAGTGCTGTTGTAACCAGAGATGTGGGCAGTCTGATGGGCTACCCGTGACGTTCATCTTCTTTCTTTTTATGTTATTTTATTATTTAATTTATTTAATTGTATTATTTTAATATTTTTTGAGTCAGTCTCGCTCTGTTGCTGTCATCCTGAGTAGAGTGCCGTGGTGTCGTCATAGCTCATAGCACCCTCAAACTCTTGGCTTCAAGTGATCTTCTTTCCTCAGCCTCCCCCGTAGCTGGGACTACAGACACCTGCCAGGATGCCTGGATATTTTTTTCTGTTTAGTAGAGATGGGGTCTCACTTTGCTCAGGCTGGTCTTGAACTCCTGAGCTCAAGTAATCCACCCACCTCAGCCTCCCAGAGTGCTGAGAATATAGGTGTGAACCAATGTGCCCGGCCTGTTTGTCTTTCTTTTAAATGTAAGTCGCGGGGAAGACCTGGTGCTGCCCGTGGGACGCTGTGACATGTCTTGCTGTCCTTGACCATATTATAGCCAAGCAGGATGCTATCCTGAGGAATAAGACAACTTCTGGGAATGAAGATAAAAGAAGGACCCCAGGTCTTTGATGATATCGGTGGACCCTAATTGAAGAACTCCGATGCCGTCCTATTTCAAGACTTCTGATAGGAGATGACCAGTTAGCTATTGACCTAATTATGCTGCAGGATAATCTGCCTGGAGTGTGGTGGTTTCATACCACAGTCATTTCACCAGCTTCACAGGTCTGCAGGTTGGCAGCTTTCAGGCTGTGTTGAGTGAGATGAGGATGACCATTTCTGGGGCATTGCCAAGCCCCATTTCTGGGGCATTGCCGAGCCCCATTCCTGTCCATCCAACTGACTTCTTAAATACCACTTGGGGCAATAAAGAAAAAGGCATGTTTTATAAAGAGGAGGAAATGGGGAAGAGAAAGTATCAGTGAGGGTAAAAGAAACACGCAGACAAACATGTGCATGTGCGTGCGCACACCACACACACACACACACACACTGAGGGGTGATGTAAGAAAATGCATGCACAGCCTAAGCCATCCTGAATTGGAGGGTCTGATGTTACTGTTACATTAGGAGCTCAATAGAAGACCCCCCTTCTTTCCTTCTGGGAACCAGTTGACAAAGAGATTAAGTTAACTGAGTAGGAATCAAACTGTCAGGCTTATTATTAGTGAAATCTGAACTGGAGAGCAGCCTTTGACATGCGAGTACTTGTCATGGCTTCCTGACACTCACCTGGGATGCTCCTAGGAGGGAGGGCAGGGCTGGACCACCCACGTGTCTCTGCCCTGAGCTGCCACAGGGAGGCCTGATAGCAGCCTGGCACTGGTCTTTCCTGGTGATGTTGAAGGGCCCAGGCAGAAATGTTTCTCCTGGCAGCTGGGGTTCAGAAAGCCCAGAATCTGGCAGAGAAATAAATGAAGAAATAAAGGCCCAACCTAAACAACATTATCTTTTGTAAAAAATGAACAGTAGTAGTAGTTTTAGGAAGTCTTGTAATAAAGATCACATTTTAAGAAAAGTTAACATGATTATTTAGGATTGAAATTTAGGTGGAGGGTTTATGCTTCACTTTTGAGCTACGGGATCAGATATGCCAGAAACTGAGGCCTGTGTCTTGGGTTGGGGACTCCAGAATCCCTGACTTTGGTCTTCATTCCCTTTTACCCCCTTCTCTCCCTGGCCCGATTGGGTCTTCAGTCCGACCTCTTCCCCTCCTAATGTCAGTCCCTCCCTCAGCATCAGCCCCTCCAGCCTCATCTCCCAGGTCTCAGAATCAGTCATCTGTCCAGGCAGAGCTGAGGGCACAGGGCTGGGGTTAGACCACGTGGGGTTGACTCCACCTTTGAACTGCTGTGAAATGCACAGGGAGTGCGTTGACCCCATACGGCACAGTTTACCCACCTGAGAACTGACACGATAACAGTGTGAGCCTTGGCAAGTGACGGGGTGATGTATGCAGAGCATGGGGCATGGCTCTGGATGTGAGCCTTGATTATCTCAGAAATGTACAGTCACGGCATGGCAGTCATTCCAAGCTCATTGTCAGTAGGCTGCTGATGGTAGCTGAAAAAGCCTTACAGACTTGCTGACTGGCTCCCCTACAAATGTACAGTGTTAGTCTCTGTTGGATATTCAAAGCTACTCAGCATTTTGTTTTGGTTTTGTGCCCAATTACCTCTAAACATAGAACTGGACTGTTTATCTCACTAATAAAATATCCCCTTTGTAGAAAATTTGGAAATTATGAAACATTATTAAAAACTAAAATTAAAACCCATGATCTCACTTCTCAGATAGCTGTAATTCCATATTTCTATTGTTAGGTCTAGGCTAAAGTAGAAAAATACCAGTCAACTCCTGACAAATTCCCGGGCTGCAAGCCCTCAACAAAATGGAGTAAGTCTGGTTCACTCTGAAGATAGATGGGAAAGTGCTTACTAACTTCTTACTTGACTAACTCCTGGGCCTGGGAAACAAACTGACTATCCCCAGATTGACCTTTAAACAATGCCAGGTGATGGGCAGCTCCTGTGGCTCAGTGGGTAGGGCGCCAGCCCCATGTACCGAGAATGGTGGGTTCGAACCCGGCCCCAGCCAAACTGCAGCAAAAAAATAGCCGGGCGTTGTGATGGGCACCTGTAGTCCTAGCTACTCAGGAGGCTGAGGCAAGAGAATCGCCTAAGCCCAGGAGTTGGAGGTTGCTGTGAGCTGTGACACCATGGCACTCTACTGAGGGTGATAAAGTGAGACTCTGTCTCTACAAAAAAAAGAAAAAAAAAAGAAACCATGCCAGGTGGAGAGAATACTGAGACAAAGATGTATGGAGAAAAAGTACTGAAACTAAGGTGTATGGGAAAATATTCAAACAGAGATTTATGATATATGGCTAACTGTGAAAATTTTGCTTCTGTACAATACTTGTTCACTGCCCCCACCTCCCCTCCTCCCCGAGTGCACCTGGACAGCCTGCGTGCCAGCCAGGATGCAGACTAAACCCTAAAAACCTGACTCCTTAAGCACTCGGGGCTGCTCTCAGAAACCCCATGTTGGGACACTGAGGCAGTCGCCAGCTGGCTCTTCAATCAAAGGACTCTGCTGTAAATTTGGCTTGTTCGGCAGTGTGGTCTTTAGGGAACTCCAGGGTACAACAATATACTTCAGTCTAATTCATATCTATGTCTCTGTACCTATTATTTATCTATATGTTCATCCATTCATCTACCCATCCACCCATCCATCTGTCTATCTCTATTTACCTATCAATCTGTCCACCTCTCCATCCATCTATCAATTCATCTGTCTACTTATGTGTCTGCCCTTCCTTCCTTCCGTTTGTCTGTCTCTGTCTACCTGTTTATCAATATATCTACCTATCCTTTCATCTATCTGTCTTCTCATCCATCCATCCATCCGTCCGTCTCTACCTATCAGTCTATCCACCTATCCATCCGTCTGTCAATTCATCTATTTATGTATGTATCCATCTGACCGTCTGTCTATCTATCTATCCATCTATCCATCTGACCATCTGTCTATCTATCTATCCATCCATCTGACCGTCTATCCATCTATCCATCTGACTGTCTGTCTATCTATCTATCCATCTGACCATCTGACCATCTGTCTATCTATCTATCCATCTATCCATCTGACCGTCTATCCATCTATCCATCTGACCGTCTGTCTATCTATCTATCCATCTGACCATCTGACCATCTGTCTATCTATCTATCCATCTATCCATCTGACCATCTATCTATCTATCCATCTGACCATCTGTCTATCTATCTATCCATCTATCCATCTGACCGTCTGTCTATCTATCTATCCCTCTATCCATCTGACCGTCTGTCTATCTATCTATCCATCTATCCATCTGACCGTCTGTCTATCTATCTATCCATCTATCCATCTGACCGTCTGTCTATCTACCTCCCTCCCTCCTATCTATTCATCTATTTATGTATCTCCTTATGCATCCATCCATCCATTTCTAGTTTGATCCTGCTTTTTTCTGTGGGCTCAGCAGATTTTTCTTTCTCTTCTTCGACTCACTGTTCAAGAACCTGAAATGTCTCTTTAAGCAATATCCATTCATGTATGTCTTTGTCTGTTTCCTTCCACTATAACAAAATACCTGACACTAGGTAATTTAGGAATAATGGAAATACAGTGTTTACAATTCTGGAGGCTGGGAAGTCCCAAGACCAACTTCCAGCAGGTTTAGTGTCTGGTGAGAGCTGCTTTCTGCTTTCAGAACGGTGCTTTGTTGCTGGGGGGAGAGAGATGATATGTCCCCACATGGCAGAAAGACAGCAGGGTTGAATCAGGACTATGCTAGTTCCCTCTAGCCCTTTTAAGGGCATGAATGCCATTTATGAGGGCCGAGCCCTTATGACCTAATCACCTTTCAAAGGCCCTGCTTTCCCAAACTGTCAACAAGATGATTAGGCTTTAAAATATGAATTTTGGAAGGATGCATACATTCAAAGCCTCACAGTGCTCCCACCTCACCAAACAACCCAGCTCTTGATCCACCAGGAAGATAGAGGGAGAAAATCAGATGGTTCTGCCAGCTCCCTTTCCACCTAGACCCTCTGTTATCTCTTCTGACTTCTCAGCTTTTTGGCCTTCTGTTTTCTCACTTGCAGGACTCAGCTCCTCCTGCCACCCCCTCTCCAGCACCACTCGCTGTGGCCTCTCCCTGGTACCCCATCCAGCAACAACAGTCCCCTTCTGTCCACCCATCTGATGCTCAGAATCCCAGCCCATCAGAGAGGAGCCAGAATTTCTACATCATGATCCTGTCTCCCTTCTGACCTGCTTGGGCTTCTCTTAATGGTTTTGTTCTTACCTAGGTCTCCTAGGTCTTCGTGGGTCCTCATACCCATGGTCTCTTTCTAGACACCTTGTCTCAAATTTTCTGCCATGTGGACTCTGGGCTACCAGAGATTGCCATTGCAACATTCTTATAATACATTATTATTGAGCCTTGAACAGGAAAGAAATTCTAACACCTGCTACAACCTGGATGAACCTTGAGACATTGTGCTCCATGAAATAAGCCAGCGGTCAAAGTCGAAGGCTGCATGATTCCACTTACACGAAGTACCCAGAGAGGTCAGAGTCAGAGACACGAAGTGAAATGGTGGTTTTCAGAGGCTGGGGGAGAAGAATGGGGAGTTTCTTAGTTTAGGAAGATGAAAAAGTTCTGGTGGTGACAGTTGCACAATGGCATGAATGTGTTTGATGCCACTGAACTGCATAGGTAGAGATTGTTGAGCTAATAAATCTTATGTGTTTTTTGCCACTATTGGGAAAAAAACAAGAACTTATTTATTGTAAAAACAATTTATCATCAGGATCTTCTGGGCTGGACATGGTGGTGCACACCTGTAGTCCCAGCACTCTGGGAGGCTGCCACAGATAGATCCCTTGAGCTCAGGAGTTCGAGATCAGCCTGACCAAGAGCGAGACCCTGTCTCTACAAAAAGTAGAAACACTAGCCAGGTGTAGCAGTGGACACCTGTAGTCCCAGCTACTTGGGAGGCTGAGGCAGGAGGATTGCTTGAGCCCAGGAGTTGGAGGTTGCTGTGAGCTATGATGCCACAGCACTCTACCCAGAGTGACAGAGTGAGACTCTGCCTCAAAATAAAATTAAATAAAGTAAAATAGACGGAGGTTTTTCCTTGTCTTTTGATCTGTCCACTTCCTTGACAGTGTAGGGAAAAGTCTGGGTTTGGGGTATGCTGCTGGCTGTTGTGCCCTCACCCAGCGTTCCTGTCTCTCTGTAGAGGGTCCGGCCCCGACGTGTGCCCTCCTCCTCACCGGGACACTGCACGTTCTGTTTTCCGTGACGCACACGTGATCCACACACACAAACAAACTGTGGATGCATCCTCCACATAAATGAAAGAGCCAAAACTATAAACGTTCAGAGAAGAGAACCTAGGATGAAATCTTTCTGATTTAGCCTCAGCAGGGATTTCTTAGATACGTGTGACATCAAAAGCCCAAGTGATAAAAGGAAACCGGTAATTTGGGCTTCATCAAAATTTAAAACGTCAGCTCTTTGAAATACAGTTAAGAGATGAAAAAACAATTCACAGCCAGAGAGAAATATTTGCCAAGAATATAACTGATGAGGGACTTGTCTGCAGATGACATAAATAACTCTTATAACTTACTAATAAGAAAAACAAATTTTAAAATAGATTGGCGAAGGACTTAACTAGACATTTTGGACAAAGGAGTTATATGAATGGGGAATGAGCAAAAGACCAGACCATCAACATCATTAGTAGATGCAAATTAAAACCACAGTGAATTACTGCTTTATACCCACTATTTTGGCCATAATTAAAAAAGAAATTACAAGTTTCAGCAAGGCTGTGTAGAAACTGGAAACCTCATACATTTCTGGGAGAAATGTGAAATAATGCAGCTACTTTGGAAAAACAATTCGGTAGTTTCTTATGGTACGTTTACCATTTGACCCAGCAATTCAATGCTAGGTATGGGCCCCCCAAAAGTGAAAACATTTGTGTACACAAAGACTCATAATAACCCCAAAGTGGAAATAACCCACATGTTCGATAACTGGCAAATGCCTTAACAAACAAACTAGTTGTAATCCATGCAATGTAATGGCGCTTGGCAATGGGCTTGGCAGTGGAAAGAAGGGAAGCAGTGATGTGTGCTTCTGCATGGACGTGCCTCAAAAATCCCGTGCTGTGTAAGAGTGACTGGGCGCAGAGGGCCTCACGCTGTGGACCCCTGGTCTCAGTGTCCGGAAGGGGCAGGTGATGGGTGTGAAGGGAGAGTCACTGCAAATGGGCCCATGGTTTATTTTGGGGGTGACAATGTACTTCAAAATTAGACTGTGGTGAATTGTGCACAACTTTGTTAAGTAACTAAAAAAATTATTTAATTGTACCCTTAAAAATAAATGAATTTTTGTTGTTGTGTAAGTTTTACCTCACTAAGCTGTTAAAAAATAGACATCATTGTTTGGTAAGATACTGAAATGTGGAAAAAAATTTAATATGTGCCTTAATTAAAATCTTAGGCGTGTCAGAGATGCAGTTTAGTCTCTGCTAACGAGTCACTTTCTTTGGGTTGCTCCTTCGGCCACATAGAATGTGGCCAGAAGGCTGCTCACCGGAGCCGGAACAAATGTAGTTTGTTTTTCCTTGTTTTTTTTTTTTTTTAAATGTAGTTATTGATTGGAGATATTCAAGGTGTTTTTCATTTTCTGACCTTTTAGCTCATTTGTAAATTTTGCTACAAATCTATAGATTAAAATTTTCTTTGTGGCTCCTTCCCCTTGTGATGTGACCCTGAGATAGAATGGGTCTCATCACGGGCCGTCTGTGCTTGAGGCTTTGGTCCTCAGCCTATGTACAAACCCCCCACCAAGGCCGGGCCCTAGGCCAGCTTAAATGTCTCCCAAACACAGGTGCGTCTGACTGTTGCCATCACCCTCCTCGAGTGCAGCTGTGCCTTGTCTGTTAAGGCCGCCAAAGCAGTGGACCACAATCATTTGGTTCAAACAACAGAGGTTCTGGGGCTGGAAGTGTGAGACCAAGGTGTCATGGGCAAGTCCCTTTTCAGGACCTGGGGGGAGAATCTGTCCCAGGCCTCTGCCCTACAAACCCAGGGCTTTCTTGGGCTCTGGCTTTCCTTGAGTTGCGGAAACCGCCCCAGTCTCTGTCCTCTTGCTCACGTGTGTGTGCTTGCCTCCAGAGTTCTTTTAAAAGCACACCAGTCACCTTGAATGAGGGCTCACCCCAACGCCACCTCTTAACTCAAGTTCTCTTTAAACACTTTATCTCCAAATAAAGTCCCATTCTCTGAGGTTTCCAGGGTTAGGACTTCAGTGTATGAATTTGAGGAGAGGATATTTCCACTCATGACCGGCATTTACCTCTATTTCCCACATAGCAGCAAGACAGATTTTCAGGGCAAATTAAAAATACCCAGTAGCTTCTCAGCACTGTCTAAACAAAACCACAAATCTTTACAGAGCTTCGAACCCCAGAGTGACTAATCCTCCCTCCTCTGGCCTAAACAGCCACCCCTGCACCTGCCCCGCGGGTCCACTGGCCTGGAATTCCTGCCCTCCCTCCCTGCCTGGGTGTCCCCAGTCCTCGGCTTCAGCAAACCACCTGACCCCCTGTCGCCGCTACCCGCATGACTATTCTGTGGGTGCCTGTCAGTGCCTGGCTCTCCCGGGGGAGTCCGTGAAGCCCGCCGAGGCAAACGAGCGTCCGTCGTCTGCAACACACGCAGTGGCACGACCTTGTGGAGTGAGCAAGGAGGGATTTGCAGTTTACATCTTTACACGTTCTCCCCTTTTGCTGGATTGTGAGCGACATCCTGACAACGTCTTATTTTCTTCTTTTTCTGCAAATCCCCAGCACCTCTCCCAGATATTGGCAATGGTCATCAGTAATGTCCGTTGGGTGAATAAATGAAAAAGTAACAGAAGAGTGAGAAAATTTGCACTTTGAAGTTCACACTGAGGTCTTAGTAGGGCTGGCTACTCCCATGTCAGAACTGGGGGTGCGAACTTCCAGGACCTGCCCCCACCTCGGTCCTTTCATTAAACCAACAGAATGTGTGTTGAGTTGCACATTGGTTTAGTCACATCTGTGGATCTCTGTGTGCTGGAGAGGGACAGCAGCGTGGACCTGCGTGCTGGAGAGGGACCAAAGACACCACAGTGTGAAAGTCCATCCTGGCTACAGTGGAACACCACACCTTGGCTGATGGTTAAAAAATGGCTGTTTCTCTGGAATTTGCTATTCAAAATGACTCTGTCCTTGAAGACTTAAGACCACCTGGTGAATGTACTGCAGACAGGTAGTTCCATCTAGGATTGCTCCTTGTCCCTCTGCATTCTCTGCTGCTCCACTTTCCAGCACCCCACAACCCTGCAGCGACGTTTCAAGGCGATTACAGTCAGACTCCTGTAAGCAGGATGGGTGTGGGGAGGCACTCCATTGACAGGGGCTGCGATGTTGTGGAAAATCACAAAATCCTGGGCTTAAGAGGAATCTTGCTGGTCATCAAGAATAATCTTATTTTAGGCAAGGAACTGACCAAGCCCCATAATGAAGGAGAAAAGCTTGGTGGTGGTGGAGGTGGCAGTTGGGGGTTCTGTGCAGTGACACAGGAAGGTGGGGGAGGCAACTGGTGAAAACATGAGGATGGAGGAGGGAAGAGGGGAACAGGAAAACCAGAGGTTTCCTCAGCATAACCAGTCTTTTATGGATAGACTGGCATGTCAGCGTGGTAGAGAATTCAACCTCAGCGTTGGCCTGGGCCAGCCAGAGTTTACGGCTTACGTGTAGGCAAGGGAACAGGCATTCAGCTGTGACAGGGATGTGCTGCGGGCCAGGGAATGTACAGGTGCAGGGCAGGTCGGAGCCCAGGGAGCACTGAGGGAAGGGCTTCAGGAAGTCCCTGGGTGTGCGGCAGGCAGGTGCTGCAGGAAAAGAGACCTCAGCCTGGGGTGAGCCTGCTGCTCTGTCCTGCCTAAGGTGCACCCCCAGAGTGAGGTAGGGCTGACTAGCAACAACATGGACGGTTCCCACAAGGTGGTCTGAGGCAGGGGGATGGCTGTGGGCTGCACTGCCTGGTGCAAGGAGTGAGGACACCAGCCAGGCAGGAGCAAAAGGAATGAAGGAAAGATCCTGATGGAAGACGACAGGGCTGAAGCATGTCTACGTGAAAATGTTAAATGCCTGTGGACTGACTCTGTAACATGCGTTTCTTTTATAAAGTTGAGGCAATTTCATAATGAATGAGTGAATAGAAAATGATGAATGAATAAATCCAATAACTGAATGACTAGGTTCATAACTTGCGGAATTACTGAACCAATGCTTCTGTGTTGACTGATAATCTTTCTTGTAAGTAACTCACAATATTTGAGAATTATGTGTCAGCACAGCTGTCTGTCACTGCCTTGGTGTTGCTTGCCTGTACCCACACATATGTGCATTTTCATGTAGCTCGGTGGGAAGGCAGGTATAGACACAGGATAGCAGTTAGACTGTTTTTAGTGAGAACAGTAATCCCAAGGGTCCTTTTTTCTTCTCATTTCTTCCTGCACAGCTAGGAGTTAGCCACTGTGAGCTCTATGTGTTTGGAATTGACCGTCTAATTCAGTTGTCTTTGGATACACAGGAGATTGGTCCTAGGGCAGCCCCCACCCCTCATAAACCAAGAGTCTGGCAGTGGTCTGTGTGTAGGAAATGTTGGCCCTCTGAATATTTTCTGAGTTTGGTTGTGGCCGTGGGCCTCACAGGTACGAAGGAGGGCCTGCTGTATTCATTGAAAATAAATCAGTGCATGAGTGGACTTGTGAGGTTCAAGAGTCAACTGTATCCCCCACAGTTTTTAGTCTTGATGTCACATCGCTGCTGCAGCGTCCTCTGTCACCCCGGCCGGGGAAGTTAGGTAGTGTCTGGCCCTGGCCCTATGGGCAGGCTGGTGTCAGTGAGCAGTGTGGTTCATGGTGGAGCGGGCCAGAGGCACATGTGGTCTTCCTGTCGGGTCCAGTCCCTTCAGTTGTGCACGGTTAGGGGCAGAAATGAATGCCGGGGACCTTCATTCTGACCAGGGGTTTGTATTCCACAGGAATCCTGACCCTAACGCCTCAGTGCCCCGTCCCTCCGTGTTGTCTTTGAACCTCGGTCACGTGCCAGTCTCTTTCTTCTCCCTTCATTCTCTGCCATCCCCTGGCCAGGGCCACGGGAAGGCCGCTCTGAGAAGTGGGGGCTGCGTCTCCGCGACACGCCCCCTCCTGACGTGAGCTGGAGCCCTGGGAGGTCAGAACAGGTAGTGACAAGTTCTACATGTCATTTCTCCAGCTCATGTCCTGTATCCAAAGGCAATCAGATCATCACAGGGGGCTATGCAGAAACGGCTACTGGGACTGAGAAGGGGGTCTGGTTCCTTGCAAATGTCCGCCACCCCTGGGACTGGTCTGCTGAGCCTTGCTCAGCCGGCCTCCTGGCCTCCTCATGACAGAACCCAGTGGGAGGCAAACAAAAGGGTTGTAGCTTTTGTGACATCACACCCTGTACCTTCTAGATGACCACAGCTCCACCGTCCTGAAGGTGAATGTGAGTTGTGACTGATTAAATTACCAGCTGTTGATTGTATTGCCAGTCGTAAATATAAACCCTGACTCTGATTAACACAGCAGCTAATGGACTGATATGTTCGGTTACGTTACAGCTGAATCAGGCACACACATGATTCCAAATTCAAGGGAAGGAGAAAGTTTGTCTGAAGGCTGAGCAGTCCGCTGCGTGGCGGCTGGATCCTAGCTGTGCAATTCCGGCAAAGGAGTGAGAGATATAAAGGACATTCTGAATTAGTGTTCTTAGGCTAAAAATAGTCTAGTTGCTGTCCAACCCAAGGAGCTCACATATGGAAAACCTATATTTTAATATGCAACATTACTCACAAAATCAGGAAAATGTACAATTAACTTGATGGTTGAAGCCCTAACCAGTGCCTTGGTGAATAGAGACCTTTCCCTACTTTAAATCACCATCTGAATGCTGCTTAAAAGTTTGCTTTCAGTTGTCTCCAGGCGCCTGGCCGGTCCACAGCGCTGTGTCAGAACTGCTCTGAGCTCATTTGAATATGAATAGCGTCGGATACTGTGTTTAAGTTTAACAAGACCACAGCTCTCAGAGAGGGAGTGCCCTGGCTTTGTTAAAACAGTGCTCTTCCTTTTGAGTAATTTACTAGTTCTTGTTTATTTGTCAACTTTTCAAACCTAAATATGGGCATTTTTAAAATCAAAGTCATCCATTCACGATTCCTGTTGTCACCAGGGAGGTGAAACACCTCCTTTTTGTGAAACCGAAATCTGCCGTCTCCATACAGGATACGTGCATCAGCGCTGAAAGGAGATAATTAGAAACATCTGTTTATATTTACCAGGAGCAGTTATTAGAGGAATTAAAATAGAAATAACCATTGCCCAACAGCATAAAGAAGCTGCGTGTATGAGAATGTCTGAACATCCTTAGAGGCATGGATTTCTGTATGAATATACTGTAGCAATACGCCACTCCACTGTGGGAGTACAATGTATGGTATAGAAAGGTCCTGTACAAAATAAGGTAAATAAGCAAGCGAAGTTGAAGTGTCCTGAATAAATACAGTTGTCCCTGGGTATCCCTGAGAGATTGGCCCCATGACACGTCTTGAATACCCAAATCCACAGATGCTCAAGTCTCTGATATAAAATGGTGCAGTATTCGCCAGTAACCTCTAGATTACTTGTAATACTTAGGGCAATGCAAATGCTATATAAATCATTGTTATACTCTATTGTTTAGAGACAAAGTGACAAAAACAACCATCCCTTTTGTCCTCAAATATTTTCAATTTAAAGTTGGTTGAATCCATGAAATGTGGAACCCATGAATATGGAGGGCAGACTGTATTCAGAAATATTCGTTTCTGTTCTTAATTTTACTGAAACAACTAGTCAGTTTGGAGTTAACAGCCGTGTTGGGTTGGTGGCCATGGTTACTGATAGCCTGAGGCCCTGAACAGAGGCTGAACCCAGACACCTGTGGTGCGGCAAGCCCTTTCTGAAAACTTGTGATGCCACAGCTGTGCCCAGTGTCTTCCTATGCTTGGGTCAAATGTGCACATGGAGTTGATGGTGTTGTTGAAACATGCTTGAAGCAGTTTGCAGCAAGACCACGCTGGTATCTGCTAGAACCCTGGAGGGAGCGGAAGACTGTGTTCTTATACCTCACCCAGCACAGACTCCCATCCCTGGCAGAGAACTGCCCCACCCCTTTCAGGACGTATGTGTGTGTTGTCTAAATACAGACTGTTGATTTTAGGAAATAGAGTTTCCTGATTTTAATGATTGTGAGAGGTTTAAATCAAAATAGTGACCAAAATATATAATAATGATGTAAAAACATGCAAAAATAAGAATTGCAAAATGGAACTTTTAAAAAAATAGTAGATTTTTGCCAACCCTGGGCTCTTACCTTCTGGAACTCTGACACACTACAGCTAGAATGGGTCTTGGAACTGGAATTGGGAACAAGGAAAGAAAAACGAGACAACCAAGAGAGACTACAGAACAGAGCTGCAGAAAGCTGTTGGCTCAGGAGGTGGTGCTCAAAGGGCTCTCTGGCCTTCAGACAGAAATGGGAGTCCTCAGCTGTGGGTTTTGTTGAACATCTTTGTAATGAATGAGGTCAGCTTGGAAGAGAGGCAGGCGGGGAGAAGTAGGAATCCAGCCTGAAATAGTCTAACTAATGTCTTAGACTTGGGGTGGGAGGATCAGCCTGGGGACCCTGAGCAAAGCAGCCAGTGGTATGGAGAGGATTCTCAGGACGAGGACAAGAATTCCCCTTGGAGGTCATCCCATGACCTTGCTGGGACCAAGTAGAAGGCAGAAGCAAGTCCCAGTGACCTGATGAGGGATGGGGATGCCTGTTTCCAGTAATATGGGTGACTACAAATTCTAATTCTAATTTATTCTCCATGTAAGCCGCTAGAAATGGCAAATATATTATAATGTACACCATTTCACTGCATCACTTAATTCACAGGAAAATAATAGAAATCCCTAAGGGAAGGGAGTCATTTCAAGAGGAAACTGAAAATGAAGGCATTGTTAAGTTACATTTGGAGGCTGGAAGGCCGGAGGCGATTCGCCCTTGGTAAACAAGCGGCCTGCTGTTGGTGGCCAAGTGGAAATGGGAGCCTAGGGAAGTCCACAAGGCAGAGGGTTGAAATGCAGCCTTCACAGAGTTGCTGTCCTCAACGGGCAGATAGGGAAGGGCTGCTCTAGAGCAAATATCCGGCCATCCAACGGAGATGACAAGGAAATGTGTCTGTCTCATCCGGGCCTCAGGTGGTCACGGAAATGTCTGCCCTGAGCATTTGTGTCAGATGGCTGTCTGATCTGGATTTGAGGTTTGACTTTAAAGTGCAGAGAGATTTCCACTGAAAGTGATCCAAGGCTGACCAGCTGATCTGGAATACCTGTGAGAGGGACACGTCAGCGGCCTGGGTACACAGAACTCGTGCTCACTTGCTCTGCTGGTATTTATGTAACTTCTGTTCCGGGCTGGGCACTGTCCTGTGTGCTGTGGGCACACTGGCACTTCCCATGCACATGCAGCAGGGGAGAAAGGAAAAATCATGATAAATAAATGCAGTCAACAAACATTTAAAACAGTGTTTTTCAACCTCTGTATCTCATGGTGCACTCGAACTTATAATTAAATCTCTGTGGCACACTTAAACTATGTTGAGCCAAAAAGAGAGTTAAAAAAAGAATATACTTACTGTGCTTTGAACTTCTTCTGAAAATAATTTAATTAATGATCTTTAAAAATGCTTGCCACACACCTAAGATCCTCTTGTGGTACACTGGTTGAAAATCACTGATCTAGAACATAATGACCAGGATGTGAGGGTTAAAAGGATGGGAAGATGGAGGGGGTGACAGTTGCCACCATCAGGAAATTCTCACTGGAAAGGTGGACTCAGGTGAGGAAGTCAACTGGAAGATTGTTACTAGAAAGGAGTTCGAGCCAGAAGGACCAGAGGATGCAAGGGTGGGAGGATGGACGTTTGAGGAGCGAAGAGGAGGTTGCCAGGGCTAAGCAGAGGTGACAAAAGCAAGACGTGAGGCTAGTGGAGTGGTGAGTGGGCCAGAGCACGTGGCCTTGGGCTTTACTTTCTGCAAAGCAGGGAGCCATTATATTGTTCTGGACGAAAAGAGCAAATGGTCTGTCTGAAGTTGTTCAATCACTCTGGCTGCTCATGGAGAACCGGACCTTGGGAGGAGGGCGAGGAACCAGTTAGGAGGCTCCCAGAGCACGGGGAGGTTGGGGGGAAGGTTTGATTAGGGTGATGTCGGCCCCCATGATGAGCTGTGGCAGAACTTCGGTCTGTGTCAAACACAGAGTCTGCAGAATTTCAGATGGATTGGTGTAGAGTGTAAGAGAAATAATGAGTGAAAAATCCTCTAGGGATTTTAGCTTGAGTAACTGCAAAGAGGGAATGCCCATCTGCAAACTGGGAGCCTGAAGAGGGTAGGGTTTGAGGGCGAAGCCAGCAAGTTTGGTTTATCAGTTAGGTTGGAGATACAATTTTGGAATTCTAAGCATGTAGATGTAATGCAAAGCCAGGAGGCTATAGGTGATCCCGAAGGGGGGAGTCCAGAGAGGGGAGCTGGGCTGGCTGAGTGGTTGGTGGGTGGTGGTACAAGTGCAGAATGAACTAAAAGGGTGTTTGTTTAAAAAATAAGACTAGAGTGCCATTACTATCCAGTCTGAAGGTTAGCACTGTGTTCCCCCCTCTCTTGGCACTGTGGTAGATTGGGTGTATAAAAACCCATTTCTTAGTACCTCTCTGACTACCAAGGCTGCCCTGTGCAATTCTCTGCAGAGATGTGCATCTGAATATTTTTGTGGAGATTAGTAGTTATTTAGAAAACAACTGTCAAACTAATATTTTTCAGTTACGTAAAGTTGCACCATGGTTAATATTATGATTTCCCTAACTGCCTTAACCTCACGAGTTCCAGGCAGAAACCAGAAATAGACATGATCTCAGAAATGAATGGGCTTGATGTCTAAAAATAGCACATTTTCTCAAACATTGAAAATGTGTGGCATCACTAATCCTCATGATTTGTCTTTGAGATGAGGAAATCCATTGATAAATCCTGATTTAGAGGCACATATATAAAATCAAAGGGCAACTGAATTCTCACAGCTTAAGTATATAGGATGGGCCCTGGTTTAAAGCAGAAATAATCATTTTTCATTTTATGTAAATAAATGCCCTTCTTTCCGTTCAAGCATTTTTTTGCCCTGTCTTCTCTCTTGGAGGGATTCAGAGAGCTTAAGTGATACTCAGTTCAGCAAATCTAATAATGGAAACTCTATGAACTATATCACCCAAGAGATGGCTGTCACTAAGAACTTAGACTTCTTAACCTTATGGTCATCTGCAGGCACTTGAACGAGGGCAGAGCACAGCAGCATTAGCTAGTGCAATGCATGTCTCACAGTTAGAATGTGCAGGAGTTGTTCAAGTGCCTTTCAGGTACAAAGCTGAGGAAGCCTTGTCCAAGAAACATGGGTGTTTACCAGTCAGTTCTCCGAGCACCTTTGGAAGAATGATCAGTTCAAGAGTGATTGCATCCCTTTTGGAAGCCTCTTCATTGAACGTAGGTGTTGGAAAATAAAACCATAGAACTGATGAGACACACACGTATATTTGCAGGCAGAGATGCATATGTGCTTATGTATATACACAGGGCACCAAAACTCTAATTTTAGGAAATGTTATCCATGTATTAGATTTCAAAGTTGAATTGAAGGTACTGTTACTGGTCAAGCATACCCAGACATGCTGCACTCATCTATTTTACCTGGAATTCATACACTTTTTGAGAATGATCAGTTTTACTTCCAACAAGATCTCTTAAAAAGTGCGTTCATTTTTCGGCACCCACGGTATACATATTTCTGCTTGGAACACATATAGTCTGGTTATTTCATGAGTATTGTTCAGATGAACACCCTTAAAAAAAAGGAAAATAAGTGATGACTCCTCAGTTTACCACTGTGTTCCCAAAGTTCATCCACACCGCTTTGTGTGGGGTTGGGACATCTGTTCCCATAGAAAGAAGCGGGAGACATCTGATCATCCCACATATTTTGCTTTGCCCACACTGTGCCTCAAGTCTGGTGTTAGGCCTGGGGTGCTCCAGGCGCTGTGGGTAAGAGTTCTTCCTGGGGTACACTCTGGGAGTCCAGGAGCTTGTGGGCTAATCTGTTGCCATGGAAACATCTGTGAAAACACTCCAGCCCTCTCTGCTGTGGCTGTTGACCTTGTGATCTGCTTCTATACATGGAAGACTTTTAGGAAAGTATCAACGGGACATAGTGACTGATTGAGATTGGAGTGAGCAACAAAGGCAAGGCTGGCATACTGCTTTTGGTTTGGTTGAGTGGGTGTGTGGATGGGAGTAGAGAAGGGGGAACAGATTTGGGGTAGGAGGATAAAGAGTTGATTTTGGACATGCTGATCTTGGGTTGCACATGGGGCTTCTGGGTGGAAATGTTCAGAATGAAACTGGACCCATTCATTGGGATCTCAGGAAAGTAGCATGAGCCAGAGAGATTGATGAAAGACCAGGGACCTGGAGGCTAATCAGGAGTAGGAAAGCAGGGAATGCTTCTCTCTCTCAGGTTGGAGCCTTGTTTGGGAGACTAGGTAACTTCTCCTAACAATGTCTGCAATAGGGCAATGACTCACAATGAAAAGAGACTACAGAAGGGCCATTTGGTGGAAGGGCCTACTGACTGTAGGATGGAGCTTTCTGAAGGCACGGTGGGGAAGGTGTGCAGGGAGGCGAGCCCTGGAACGCTGGCAGGGTGGCTGGTGGTGTTTTCATTTTCATCAGCCGTGATAGATCTTTTACAAATTTCTGTTTAATTTTAATTTGTGGTTTCAAAATAATTCACAGAAGAAAAGCAGTTTGATGAAAAAAAATCTAATGACCTCATACATTTCAGGAAACAAGCTTGTGTCTGTGCTGAGTTTCGATAATGGGTGGGAGATGGAGCTTTGGATTCAAGAAGCAAAGGGTAGAGCCTGTTTCCAATAGTATTGTGAATTCTGTACCAAAGCCTTAGGCTGAGTTTTCTTTACCTGCATTTTAAGAAAACAGATCATGTTTTCCTTTGTGATTTGGTGCTATGGAACAAAGGGGTTGGGGGTTCCACTGATAAAGAGGGTGTTGGAGGGGCTCATCTCACGGGTGACTAGCCCTGTTCCCAGAAGAGGGAAAGGAAAGTAGAATTTTCCAAATGCCTGATATGACTCCAGCACTATGCTAAGCATTGTTAGCGCAATTAATGGCCATAGCTTTTTTGCAAAATGAGCATTTTTCATCTCATTTTTACACAAGAGGTGGTTGGGGCTCAGAGTGATTAGGTAACTTTCCTAAGTAAGGCCCGTGGTGCAGGGTGCTGCCCTGCTGAGTCTGAGGCATCCTGCTCCACCCACCCTGCAAAGCTGGCCAACCAGCACCTGCTCGGAGGGTTTATGTAGCTAAAGGCAGCTCTCTTAACATTTTCCAGGTTCTCATTGACTTAGATTCAATTCTTCCAATTTCTTCTGATATTACAATTTATTTGTCCTTTGACAGTACAGGTCAGTACAATCATCTTGCTTTTAAAACTTTATTTGGCTCCAAAAAAAAAATCTATGGTATTTTTACATACATAAAAAGAAAATAATGTTTTCAAAGTAATTCCTATCCTATGCTAGTTTTTCAGGTAGCTTAAGGGGCCTGGGAGACATATTTATTTTCACCAGCCTTTCTACATTTATATCAGACAGCAGTGACTATTTCATCTTCTGAATAAATTTCACATTTAGGGGATGAACGCAGAGCGTGAGCAGGGGTAAAGCTGAAGAAGAGCGGGAAATCTCCGTGAACCGCCTCCTCTGTTTGCATCGAAACTGCTTGCCTGCCTGCCTGAGATTGAGTGAGATGACCTTTAAACAAACATACATGCTTCTGCACTTTGTGCCCCCCATGCTAAGGGCTGCAGAGTGTGGCAGGCCATCTTTACAGATGGAGTGACCTGGCTCGGGGCAATGAGGTGGTTCCCTGCACTTGCCAGGCCAGTAGGACCCTGCCTTGAGATTTTGGCTCAATTTCCTGTCTCCTCACTGGACTGTGATTGACTTACAAGTCTTCCTTATTTATGGGACCCTCACTCCCAGTGTGGTTCCTGGCCATGGTCGATACTCAATGAGTCCTTGAAGCGAGAAGGGGGTAGAAGGATGTGGATCTTGCTTTGTTATTAAACACCTCATAGATTTAACAAATAGAAACCTGGGTGCTCTCCAGGTCTTTTGTAGGAAGAGAAATGGTTGCAATATCAAGTGTTTATTTTTCGGTCACAAATGGAATAGATTAGAATTTCCTAAACAAACTTTGTTAACAGCAGTGCCAAGATCCACCCCGGCCTAACCTCAGTTGTGGCAGTGTCTGCAGAGGAAGTCACTACCACCTAGGGTTTATGTAAGCCTCTCAGAGGCTTTTCCATCTTCCCTGACCTAAAAACAACTTACCTGCAAGGTTTTGTATCATAAACTTGCTGAACCAGATGCAAATGCAGGTGTCCTGTGGTTTTCACAGCTGCAGTTAAATATCTAAATTTGGTCTGGAGATTGCATTTCCTACTTCGGGAATAGTAAATTTTTTTCTTCATTTCCTGTGCTGAGGAGTCTAGTCAGTTTCTTAATTGCAGAATAATGAGCAGTATTTCCAGTTTCAAATATATATTCTTGTCATTTTAATGTGATAAATGCCAAGAGATTTGTAGGAGCAGGAAGAGCTTTGTTGTTGAGGCATCTTACTGCCTTCACCTGAGCTGCTTGAACAGCACACCTAAGGATGAGCTGGGGTTTCATTTTGTTTCTTTGTTGTTACTGCTACTTGTCACTTCTCGGAGATTTCAAAGGATAATAACTTGTGAGTGGGTCATAGTTAAAAGAAATTCAAAGCACTTCTTCTGAAGAATATATAGTAAGTATGTTCTTTTTTTTAACTGTTTTTTTTGATTAACATAATTTAAGTGTGCCATGGAAGTTTAACTACAGGTTCAAGTGTGCCGTGAAATAACAAAGGCTGAGGAACACCGACCTAGCGCCATCCAGGTATCTGGTGCCAGCCCCATCTCAGGGTTGGGCCTGCACCTCAACCAGAAGGCAAAACCTTCTCCAGCTGTCGAGAGACCTGCTAACAAAATGGGTGTGCACTCACTAAGTGTATCCACTCCTTAGTTTATTGAGGGATATTTCATAAATGCTTGAATGGCTGCAAATGTCAGTGCCCACTCATTTTAGTCTTCTAAAAATCAAGATACGACCAAAAGGAGCTCAGGAGGAGTCTGGGGCAGTGAGAGCAGTGGGGTGTGCTTCTCCTTCTCCCTGTGGTGGCCCAGCTCAGCAGGAGAGGACTCTGTGTCTCCTGGGCCAGGGGCTGTGCTGCTACAGCCCCACAGCCAGCTACTATTTCTGCAAGCTCTGACCGCTCGGCCAATACCCCTGCGTCCTTCTGCCGGCACTTTCTGTCTAGATAGGCCGACAGGGCTGCCTGTGCCAGGAGGCAGCCTGCTCTCTCATATGTGCTGGTCTGCTCGCCCCTCCCAGAGCTGCGCCCACCATGCAGCCTGCCCTGTGCCCCCCAGTGTCAGAGCTTGGGTCTTCCCTGTAAAAGGCTGGGGTGGGAAAGGGACTGCAGTCACTACTTCCTGCTACCTGTGCCCTGGTGGTGGCTCTCGGTGCCTTGGGGACCTCAGAGCCCCGAATGCCTGAAGCGTCCTCCTTGCTCTAATGGGGATCACAGCCGGAACAGAAAAGGTGGAAAGCAGGGACGTGGGGACCTCAGTGAAGCCACGATCAGCGGAGACTATTGACACCATCACCAGTGCACCCTGATTCTAATTTCCATGACCTTAGGAGACCTTGGAAGAATCACACTTGGGGGCTTTAGCTGTGTCTGTTAGCTGCACCACAGCTGGGGTAGCCACCCTGGGGAGCCCTCCTTGTCTGCCATACTTTTTGTTCACAAAGTCATGGTGTCGGTGCCATCAGGAGAACCTCTGTAGGGCTGGCCAGACCCCTTTCTAACTCCTCGGGCAGCACTGCTCTGCCCTTCACACGGTTGGAACCTTTTTCTTCAAGGGGTATGTCACATGATGCTTTTTCCAGGAAGTCATCCTTGGTCATCCTACCCAGAAATAGCATCTTTTTCTGACTTTTATATCCCTTCATGTTTAGTATAGCACTTCACCTAGATTGCTTTTGAATTACGGGTTCCCGCATCATTTGCTGTGCTGCAGGCCCAGATGCCTCCAGCTCATCTCCATCTGCAGACATTGCCAAACACACCCTGGGCACTCCATAAATACTTGTTGAAGGACTGAATAAGTACAGGCATGTCCTCAGAGATACTGCAGGCTCAATCCCAGACCACTCCAATAAAAGCAAATATGGTAATAGAGTGAGCTGCACAGTTTTTTTTTTTTAATTTTGGTGACTAAGTGCATATAAAATGATGCTTACACTATACTATAGTCTATTAAGTGTGTGGTAGCATCATGTCTAAGGAAGATACACATCTCCATTAAAAAAAACTTTTGCTAAAAATTGCTTACAATCATCTGGCCTTCAGCAAGTCCTACTCATTTTGCTGGTGGAGGGTCTTTCCTTAAAGTTGGCGGCTGTAGACTGATCAGGGTGGTGGTTGCTGAAGTCTGGGGTGGCTGTGGCAGTTTCTTAAAATAAGACAGTAATGAACTTTGCTACATCAATTGACTCTTCCTTTCCTAAAAGATTTCTCCAGAAGCAACCAATGCTATTTGATAATATTTTATCCACCATAGAACGTTTAAAATTGGGGTCAGTCCTTTCAAAGCCTGGCACTGCTTTCTCAACTAAGTTTATGAGATATTTGAAATCCTTTGCTGTCATTTCAACTACGTTCATGGCCTCCTCACCAGGAGCAGATTCCATCTCAAGAAACCTACTCCTTTGTTCTTCCATATGAAGGAACTCCTTATCTGTTCAAGTTTTATCCTGAGATGGCAGCAATCCAGCTACATATTCAGGTGCCACTTGTATTTCTGGTTCTCTTGTTATTTCTGGGATATCTGTAGGCTCTTCCTCCACTCAAGTCTTCAGCCTCTCAACATCATCCATGAGGATTAGAAGCAACTTCTTCCAAACTCCTGTTAATGTGGATATTTTGACATCTTCCCACAAATCATGAATGTTTTCAATGGCAGCTAGAATGGTGAATCCTTTCCAGAAGATTATCAGTTCACTTTGCATACATCCATCAGAGGAATCACTACCTGTGGCAGCTATTGCCTTACAAAATGTATTTCATAAATATTAAGAGTTGCAAGTTGAAACTATTCCTTGATTCATGCGTGGGCTATAGAAATTCATCTTGTATCAACAGACATGAAGACAATTAAAAACTCTACATACATCTGCATCAGAGCTCATGGGTCAGTAAATAGTAATATATTGAAAGGAATCTTTTTTTTTCCTGAATAGTAGGTCTCGACTATGGGCTTAAAATAGTCAGTAAACCATGCTGGAAACAGATGTGCTGTTATTCAGGTTTTGCTGCTGCACAGGCAGAGTAGACTTAGCATCATTCATAAAGGTCCTAGGATTTGGGGGCCTTCAAGTTGAGTACTGACTTCAATTTAAAGCCATCAGCTGCTTTCACCCCTGACAAGAGACTTATCCTGTCTTTTGAAGCCAGGCGTTGACTTCTCCTCTCTACCTATGAAAGTCCTAGATGGCACTTTTTCCCACAGAAGATTGTCTCATCTACTTTGAAAATCTTTTTTTTCTTATTAATTAATTAAATAATTTTTTTTTTTTTTTGAGACAGAGCCTCAAGCTGTCACCCTGGGTAGAGTGCTGTGGCATCACAGCTCACAGCAACCTCCAATTCCTGGGCTCAAGCGAGTCTCCTGCCTCCGCCTCCCTCCCAAGTAGTTGGGACAACAGGCGCCCGCCACAATACCTGGCCATTTTTTGGTTGCAGCCG
>CAUYRH010157437.1:0-22595 GCA_963574655.1 Perodicticus potto | reverse complement strand
CCGGGCGCTGTTGCGGGCGCCTGTAGTCCCAGCTACTTGGGAGGCAGAGGCAAGAGACTCGCTTGAGCCCAGGAATTGGAGGTTGCTGTGAGCTGTGATGCCACGGCACTCTATCCAGGGTGACAGCTTGAGGCTCTGTCTCAAAAAAAATAAAAAAATTAAAAAAAAAAAAAGAAATAGTCTCACTCTGTCACCCTGAAAAGAGTGCTGTTACATCATAGCTCACAGCAACTCCAAACTCCTGGGCTCAAGAAATCCTCTTGCCTCAGCTTCCTGTGTAGCAGGGTCTATAGGCACCTGCTACAATGCCCTGGCTAGTTTCTCTATTTTTAGTAGAGATAGGGGAGGGTCTCCCTCTTGCTCAGGCTGGTCTTGAACCCCAGAGCTCAAGGGATCTACATACCTCAGCCTCCCAGAGTGCTGGGATTACAGGTATGAACCACTGTGCCCAGCCCTCAAGTGATGAGGCTGAGTCGAAGGCTTGAAATTAGTGTTCTTATAAGATGAGGAGACACCCCTCTCTCTGCCATGTAAGGATACAGCAAGCAGGTGCCCCTGGGCATGCCAGAAAGAGAGTCCTCACCAAAAACTGAATTGCCAACATCTTGATTTTGGATTTCTTGGCCTCTAGAACCGGAAATAACGAATCTGTCATTTAAGCCACCCAGTCTATGGTATTTTGTTATAATATCAACAAAGGCCCCAATCCAGCCATCCCACTTTTGGTAAGAACACAGAAGACAGGACCACACTGGCATTGGGAAGGCCAGGGGAGGTGATGGGGAAGGGGTTCACCTTACTCCTCAGCCACTCTGGAAAGACCAAGGTCTCTGTGGCTTCTAGAGGGCACACCTGTGGCAATAAGGCTGGTGATGGCAGGGGACACGAGGGGAACCTAACAGTAGGACAACCAAGAGAACCAGGGCCAAGTTGCACAGCAAGGACAGACAGATGGAGGCTATGCCACCCAATCAGACCAACATCACCAGAGTGTCTGACAAACCAACCCCTTTCCTCAGAAATTTCCTATTGAGTTTCTTTTTTCCAATATTATATTTTGAAGAATACTATCACACAGAAAAGTCAAAAGAATAATATGACAGACACCCGTATACCCTTTACCCAGATTCCCCAACTGTTAACACTTTGCCAACTTCGTGTTCTCTCCCCACACCCACATGTCTGTGCGTGAGCACGTGTAACTATTTGAATCATGACATGTCATCCCTAAATATATCAGCATGCATCTTCCTAAGGACAGGGACATTTTTACATAAGCTATAATGCTGGTATTACACCCAAGAAATTCAGTGTTGATTCAATAATATAATCTAACACACCATTCATTTAAAAAAAAAAAAAAAAAAAAAGACCCAGGTCAGGACACAGTGGCTCATGCCTAAAATCCCAGCACTCTGGGAGGCAAAGGCAGGTGGGTCACCTGAGATGGGGAGTTCAAGACCAGTCTGAGCAAGAGTGAGACCCCCATCTCTACTAAAAATAGGAAAAACTAGGCAGGCATGGTGGCACATGCCTATAGTCCCAGCTACTTGGGAGGCTGAGTCAAGAGGATCCCTTGAATCCAGGAGTTTGAGATTTCTGTGAAGTATGACACCACAGCACTCTTAGCCTGGGCAAAAGAGTAAGACTCCACCTCAAAACCATCAAAATAAATAACTCAATAGCCCCAGTTGGGTTCAAAAATGCCCTTCATAGTTTAGTTCTACCTCCACCCTGATCCAGAATCCAACCCAGGATCAAGATTGCATTTACTTGTCATGTTGCTTTAGTTTCCTAAATCCCAGTTAAACCCAGAATAGTCTCCCTGCTTGGTGTGGTGGTTCATTACACCGGCCAACTGCCTTTGGGAAGGTCCCTCCCCTGCTTCTGAAGCAGAGCTAGGACCCCAGCACTGGGCTGTCTGAGTCCTGACACACACAGGGAAGATTAACTCTAGTGTTCTTCAAATGACCCTTGACCTTTTGCCCACGCCCCCGTTTGGACTCCTGCCATTCAGACATGGCTTTGCTGGAATCCACATCTCCCTTAGGTAAGAGGCTAGCAATCCTAAAACCTCAACCTACAAATAAGCCTGGAGAAAGCCCAGCATCCTGGTTTTATTTATTTTTTGAGACAGAGTCTCAAGCTGTCGCCCTGGGTAGAGTGGTGTGGCCTCATAGCTCACAGCAACCTCAAACTCAGGCTCAAGTGATCCTCTTGCTTCAGTTTTTCTATTTTTTAGTAGAGATGATTGGGGGGGGGTGTATGTCTCACTTTTGCTCAGGCTGGTCTTGAACTTGTGAGCTCAAGCAATCCACCCATCTCGGCCTCCCAGAGTGCTAGGATTACAGGCATGAGCCACTGCACCTGGCCTGCTTCCTGGTTTTAAAAGGGAGCAGCCCTTGTTCTTGACATTGTCTGCTCATAATTCCTTGTGGGAGTGGGGTGTTCCTGAGAGGCTTCCTCTGTGGCCCACCCCCACCCATCCCTAGGACAGCTGTGAAAAGAGCTCCTAACAATCTCATTCTGCTGCTGGCCTCAATGAATCTCATCCCGGATGGATTCCTCCGTCTGCTCTCAGGACCCCTATCCATAAACGGACCCTCCCCACCACTTTGTCCTTGGCCACCAAGAGCGCCCAGCACCTCTGGGATGCTTCCTCAGTGATCCCCAGCAGCAGCTGATGGCTGCTTCCCCGGAGTCAGATCCTTCTCAATAATCAGCTTTGTGAGTCGGAGGCGGAGGCGGCAGCTGCCCTAGCTGGCCCAGGTCTTGCTGGGAGAGGGGAGGATTGGATTAGGAGGGAAGCAGTTAATGGAAAACAAAGAGGGAGGGGAGAGGTGAGTGAAGCACAGCCCAGCTGGTTCTGGGGCAGTGACTCCCACTTACAGCAGGTGGGGTTGTCCTCCCTCCCAGGGGACAATGAAGGAGGCTAACAGGGGGCATCACCTCAGCCTTCCAAACCCAACCTGAGTTATTTTCCCCAGGGACCTTCTTGCCAGCTGTCCCCCAGGCTCAGGCAGAGTGACCAGCAGCACTGGAATCTCTTGGAAACGCCAGAATCTACTTCAAAGCAATTTCTAAGCAGCTTCTTTGGTGAATTTCATCATTGGTGGGGGTGGGGGGATGACACTATGGCATCTGTGTCCCCCACAGCACCTGACTTAACATTTGCATGCAGAAGTTGAGGAAGGACTGGCCAGTTCAAGAAGGGCTGAGGACTTGAGCTCCAAAAAAGAGACTGATTTAAACTGAATTCTCCCATTGGGTGGATTCTCTCAGGACAGGGCGCTGCTGGAGGGAAGAAGACACAAGTCTCAAGCCATCCTCTCCGGCAGCGTCATCAGGGCTGCCTCAAATGTGAACTCCCCATAATGTGCCTTGTCCTTCAAAGCACCCATTCACCTCAGAGGATGTGTATTTACCCAGACAGGCAAATTATTCGAGGGCCCCAATTTAAACACCACCACTGAACCCATTATTTCAGATAACCCATGGGGGAGCATGCCCAAAAGCCCTGTAGAGAGTTCTTTACTGCTGTACCCCAGAGGATCAAGCTAGGACTGGTTGCCACATTCTGAGCCTCAGTCTAGAACCTGCTGCTGGGGGACAAAGGGCCAACGTGCAAACTGATTAAGAGCAGTGAAGGCCTGAGAGTAGTCCCTCAGTTCTCATGAGCCGCCAGGCAGGGAGGAATCCCAAATATGGGAGCAAACAACACATCAGCACATGTCCAAACCCCACCTGCCATCAACTGGTGAGGTCAGCAAGCCTCCCCACGAAAGAACAGCAGGCTGGGGCCTCCCCTGTAGCCAAGCTCAGCTTCCTAGCTTCCTGCTAAAGGGGAGAACCTACTCCAATGACAATTAGTCACCCATTTGTCAAGCAAAGCGCCTGCTCTGGTACACTTAGCCAAGAGAAATGTGCCCAGCCTGCCTGCCTCCCCTTCCCCACCCAAAGGGCTTCTCCCCAGGGTAACCCATTGTGTCCAGCACAGGACAGAGTGGACATCCCACAGACACTGACACCTTGGCCAAAGCAGCATCTCATAGTTCCCGCCTCCTGGGTCTCTTCCCTTCCAGGAGGAGCTCAGGAGTAAGAACAAGGCATTACCATGAGACTTGAGGTGCTGACCTGGATTAGCCAAAGGACATGGGCAAGCAGGTGTCCAATCTAAAGGAATGCAGCAGAAAGAGTGTATGGGGTGGGGGGGATGAAGGGACGAAGGCTATCCTGAAGCCAGACAGTGTGGCCAGAGCAGAGCTGACAGAGAGCTGAGGGTAGGCCTGGGGCAGGGGCAGGAAGGGGGGTTGGGAGGTGCCCAGCTGGCTCCTAGAGGGCTTTGTCCTGCATCCTTCACGCCCTGTAGGCCCAGGCCTATCTGCAACCCAGGGCAGGAGATGTGCCAAAGCCATGTGCAGCTTGAACACTACAGTAACAATGACTGCCATATCTAGTGCCTTTTCTTTCAGTCCCATCCTGTGGCTTCACAAAATTCCACAATATTGACTCTGGAATCCGTCTTTCAAATTGGCTTCAAAATAAAAGGCGGCTTTCCTTCTTCCTTTCTTCCGTTCCCCGAAGTACCATTTTCCCAATATCAAGACAACTCTCAGTGGAGACCTTGAAATAAGCCACATGCACGTGGATCTGGGGACCGGCGGGCGGGAGGGGTTGCGGTGGGTGTGGAGCAAAATGCCAAGCCCTGGTCATGAGGCCTGGCAGCCACGAAGCTGGGCGAGGAGCGGAGGGAAAGGGGAACATCGCCAAACAAACTCCAACAGGCCCATCCCTCGGCTGCACTTTTAGGGAGGATGGCGAGTCTGCCGGCTGAGACTTAACAAGCTAGGACCTTCATTTCCTGCCGGCTGCGGGCTCTGCCGGGCAGCTCGGCTTGCAGGCTCTCGGCCCGTGTTCCCTGGCTCTGCGGAGAAGACGCGGCGACCGGAGCCGCCCAGCGAGCCGGACCCCCGGGGGAGGGGAGGGCGCGGGAGGACCCCTGTGCATACCTGCCTCGCCTCCGCCGCCCGCTCCTCCGCCTCGACCGGAGCTGCGGTGGGCTCCCCCGGCCCCTCGGGCTCCTCCGGCTCCCCAGGCCCTGCCGGCGCGGCCGCCGGCTCCGGGGCGCAGGGGCTGGGCGGCGCGGGGGCCCTACTGGCCTCGGCCGGGGGCGCGCCGGAGGGGCCTGGGCTCGCGGTCGCCCCTCGCCGCACCAGCAGCCAGGCGATCAGTAGCGCAAGCACGGTAGCCAGCGCGGGCAGCGCGGCCAGCAGCTCCGCCAGCGCCTCCATCGCGCCGTGGCCGCCCGAGTGCCTGCCCGAGGGGACCCCGAGGGAGCCCGCCGCGCCCCGCCCTGGGGCGGAGCCCCCGCTGCTCCCCGCCCCGGCACGTTCCAGCCCCCGGCGGGAGGGTGACTCACAGGCCGGCGTGAGGGGTGGGGACAAGATCTCCGACCCCTCGGGAGGCGCAGGAGGCCGACCCCTGCCCGGCCCCAGCAGGCCTGACGCTTTGGGACACAATTTAACTAAGCTTAGACTCGGTTTGAAAACGAGTTTGGAACATGAATTACTCAGGTGCCCTTAGGTTGTCTTCTTTTAGCACCATTTTAGCTCTGTACAGTTCATCTTAGTGCGTTTTGGAAAAATAAGCTCTAGTTGGGGGATGCTGAGAGACACCCGCAGATAACCCTGCAGCCCGGTTAGGCTCAGCTGCTGCCGTTTTTACAAGCAATAGCCTTTATTCCTTACAGTCGCCTTGCTGCACAGCGGACCCCCCCGATCCCGGCGAACGCCCGCTTCCGCTGCCCCCACTCCCCCAAAACTGTTTCTGGAGTTCAGCCCAGGGTCCTTCGGATCAGCACTGTTTCCCCAAAAGGCTTTCCTTCTTTTGCACAATTATGGAATGTAAGCAGGGTGGGCGGGTCGGAGGAGGGAAAGGAAGGCTACTGCTGGTTTGTTTCTCCAGGGCTCTGCTGCTGAACCCTGTAAGTCTGAGATAAATGTGTTGTAAGGAAAAGCACATTCCCTACCACTCCTCACCCCCTTCCTTAGTTATTTTACTATTTTATTTTTTGAGACAGAGTCTCACTCTGTGCCATGGGTTGAGTGAGGTGGCGTCGGCTCAAGCGATCCTCTAGCCTCGCCTTCTCAAGTAGCTGGGACTATGGGCACGCGCTACAACAGCCGGCCAATTTATTTTTCTGTTTTTAGTAGAAATGGGGTCTTACTCTTTTTTTTTTTTTTGTTTTTTGAGACAGAGTCTCATTTTATTGCCCTTGGTAGGGTACCATGACGTCACAGCTCACAGCAACCTCCAACTCCTGGGCTTAGGCGAGTCTCTTGCCTCAGCCTCCCGAGTAGCTGGGACTACAGGCGCCCACGACAACGCCCGGCTATTTTTTGTTGCAGTTTGGCTGGGGCCGGGTTTGAACCCACCTCCCTCGGTATATGGGGCCAGCGCCCTACCCACTGAGCCACAGGCGCCGCCCTGAGGGTAAGGGGGGTAGGAGGGTCTTACTCTTACTCAGGCTGATCTTAAACTCCTGAGCTCAGCCTCCCAGAGTGTTGGCAGGTGTGTACCACCGCACCTGGCCTTTAAAGAATTAGTTATTTTAAATAGATATGGAGTGGGCAAATTTTGGTAGGTACCATGCCAAGCATAGCCCCAACGTATTAAAAAAGAGGTTCCAGCTTTTGCTTAGCATGCACTTACTACATTTTGGGGGGAGAATTAGAGAGCCAGAGCCAATCTCCGATGCAAACCAAGACACTAGCTGGGAGCGCTTATCTTTACCTGGAAGTTGGACTCAGGCTCTGGGCTTCTCAATTGCTCCATCCCACAATTACGGCTCCCAGCAGCAGGGGGCGCTCAGTACCGCGGCATCACATAATAAGGGAGGACACCTTTCCTTATGGCGGTGGTTGATGAAAAGGGGCTTAAACTTGAACAAGTGGATTAGGGCTTATCTATAGGCTGCGGGCTGTTAACCAGTGTGGAACTTTCCACCAAAGTTTGGGCCTTATTTTTGTCTCCTGGCCCCACTGCTTTAAAGTAAATTTTTAAAAGGTCTTGTTCTGCTGACAAAATATATCCTACCAACTTTCCATTGAGAAACAAGGACAAAATGATGTGAGAAACACAAGTCCAAATCCAGTTGCTTTATTTAAGATGAACAAGTTTCATCCAAGTGAAAGTTAAAAATACCAATCCAATGGCAGACCCACCCCACAGCTAGACAGACACAGAAAAAATGAAGAACTAGAAGACTGCTCAGAGCACCATCCTGGTTCTTCTGTAGTGTCCAGTTACCATGGAGACAACAGGCCAGGCCAGTTCTCCCTCAGGGAGATTCAGAGGAGGCTACCTGAGCCTAGTTTTTCAACTAACAATGAGACAAAGTTGAGAGCCACCACCTGGCCACACACCTAGTTCACCTAGAACTGCTGTATACAAGGTAACATCAATGTAACATCTCCACAAAGGCAGGGGGTGTAGTAGTACAGAAGAAACCATACTGTACCTTGAGCCCACCAGCACTATCAGCACACATGCCAAAAACAACTTATTTGCAGAAATACTGCACACAACCTAAGTACTTATACGCCTACCTCCTAGACAACAATGTTTACAATACTTACCATACACTGCACAACTCCTGTTTCATCTTGTACTCATCTAAAGTCCGAAAGTTTGTAAAGCATGTGTACCAGCAACATCCCAGATTCTTGAATACCTTTAGCTACTTCACAAAAAAGTCATCAACTAATTATATAGCTATGTTAATGTTCTTTCATGAAGCTCTAATAAAACTGCATTTAGGGGCAGCACCTGTGGCTCTGCGAGTAGGGCGCTGGCCCCATATGCTGAAGGTGGCACTTTCAAACCCAGCCTCGGCCGAACTGCAAAACTGAAAAATAGCCGGGTGTTGTGGCAGGCGCCTATGGTCCCAGCTACTCGGGAGGCTGAGGCAAGAGAATCGCCTAAGCCCAGGAGTTGGAGGTTGCTGTGAGCAGTGTGACGCCACAGCACTCTACCAAGGGCGATAAAGTGAGACTGTCTCTACAAAAAAAAAACCTGCATTTAGTAAGGTCTGTATTTCCTTTTCTGGTGGAAATGCATGTCCCTGTTTACAGTGGCTGTCCCCTCATCCTAGTACTACTTACAACTACAGAGGCACCTATATGTAGCACTCAATTCTTCAGCTGGTGGTGATGCCTCATTCCCAAAGACCCAGGGTCCTCCTGATGTCCTGGGTCCCCTACTCATGTGTCTCTCTCTCTCCTATCAGAAGTTTCTGATCCAAGACCCTCCTCCCAAGATCTAGCTCTTTGGTTTAAAAGATTCGCTGTCATCTTGGAGAATAAACCCTGAAAAGTCTGATGTTGTAACCCACACTTGACCACTGTTGAAGCCATTCAAAGGAGTAGCTCATGCCAGGCAGGAATAAGGGTTACTGCTAAATAGGTGGGCCTACCCTATCCAATCACCTGGCCACCACCCACCCCTTTCCTACACAAGGTTCCCCACCTCCTTCCAGATTGCTTCCATACAGGAGTGCTTGGCCAGCCCACAGTGTGTGTGGGGTGTTGGATGCCTGGCCTAGCTAGAACAGATAGGGCACTGTTACTTATGGGGTTGCAGGAGCCAAACAGTAGCACCTCATTTGTCCTATCCAGATACTTTCAGAAAAGAGGACTCTGGGGCCTGTCAGATGGGGTAGGTCCCTTATTTCTGGATACTGTTTAGCAATCAGGACTCATGTTTAGCATCTGGAGAAGGAAAACTGGGTGGCTAATCTTCAAAATTCAAACTTCTCCTCCACCACCCAGGCCGCTGACAACGATCTCACCACGCCCCCTGGTGGCAACCAACCATTCTTGGGCAGCTTTTTATTTTAAATTCAAGTAGTGGTTGGTATGCAATGAGAGGAAGATAAGGTCAAGGGTGACAGTCCAGTAGTAGTAGTGGGAAAAAGAAAGCTTTTCGAAGACTGCAAGAAGTCTTTTAACAGGAGGAACACCACTCAGATATTACTGCCCAGAGATCATACTTTACTCACATCCAAACACATACTGGGCCCTGTAGGGAGGGAGGAGGGAGAGCAGCACGCCCTGCAGGCGGAGTGAGGGGCACCGCCTGAGGAAGGCTGTGGAAGTTCTCCCATCAGCCCAGCCACTGGGTCAGCATTTCAGAATACAGAAAACTGAACGAAGACAAAACAGAGAAGCTGCCACCTAGAGTAAAGCACATGACCCAGTACCAGGAAATGACAATCCGTCTGCTAGTAAGGTAATACTGGGCAGAGGCCTAGATTCCCTGTCTCACATGTTTTCAGTGGGTATTAGTGAGAGGTAACACTAATTCTGACTCATCCACCTCTGCTGCTCTCTTCCTCTGAAACGCTGCCATGACAGGTTCCTTCTCCTACCTGGCTTCTAAGCTCTTTATTCACACTCCATCCCAGATGGCACTTCCAGGTGGGCATGGCTCTTGACAACCTCATTCTTATTTTTTATTTAAATTTACTTGAATTTAGGGACAGATTAAGGCAAGCAGGTGAACAAAGAGGACAAGAGATGGAATCTGCTGGTCAATCCCCAAATATTCACACTAGTTATTCAGAAGTATCACCAGACCCCAAACACTATAAATGCCACCTGTGAATTTATCTCCTTCATGTAATACTTAATGTCTGCAGGTCAGACAAGCAGGAAATGCCCATCTGTCAGAACTTGACCCTATTCACAATTTAAGTTCTGTGGTAGGAACAGATTCTCTGTAGGTAAATGAAAACCCCAAATGTGTCACCCTTCCAGTTCCCCCAGCAAAATAAGCCACACAAAAATAACCTCAACATTTCACAGTCTGTGGAGAAAAGGTAAGAATCCTAAAACAGGACTAAGCAGTGGGTGAAGGTGGTGGGTCACTGCCACTGAATGAGTTTTGGACTAATCGTGACACACCAGAGGGTGGCACTTACAGTACTTCTGACATGTCATTGGTTCACACAGATCAAAGTCTCCCCTTACCACTCTCAGTCTCTGCTTGGGCAAGGCTGGCCTTGCTAATTTGGCCACGCAATACATACAAGGTGCTAAAAGGATCACACCCCCCAGCCTTGTGGCTCACCAAGATGGTTTTCAAGGAGACAGCATAGAACTTTCTTACCCAACATAACTGTTAGCATCAGCATTTGACTGAGCTGGCCGCCAGGCTTTTACTTTTCTTGATATCTATTCTTAGTAAGCAGTAAAAACAGAATTTGGCTGAGATAGGAGCTTGAACCAGAGAACATCCAAATTCAAAGGCAGAGGAGAAGGTAGCAGCAGAAGACATGAGAACTGAGTTGGGTGGCCGCCACCAGCTTACACTGAAGCCATCTCAGGAGAGTCTCTTTATTTGCTCAAGGGTGAGCCTGCCCTCCACAATTGTCCTTAATCCTGCCAAGGAAGTATAACTGCCCATACTCAGCACGTAGACAGCACAGGTGGGTGCAAAGCTGGATGGCAATGTTAAAAACAGGATCCCAGATGAAGTAATGGCAGGGCTTTTTCTAAAACATTTTTCTTACAAATGACTGACACATCAAGTATAGATCTAGGTCTGTAATAATAAAAACAACTTAAAGGGTAAGGAGAGAACTCTACGTATGGCTGTGAAGAAGACAACTAGGCCTGAGAAATGCACGTTCTGGTCTGATCAATTCCTTGAAGACATCCCAATTTCCCTGTGGAGTTCCAGCTTGACCACGGAGGACAGAAAGGAATATGGGTCCTGAACTTTCCTAATGCATTTTCTTAAACATTTGCTACTCACAGATAGATCAGAACAGGAACATCACGCAGCAAAGACTGCAGTTAGTTTGAGGCCTACAAACTTCAGTATGTCACTATCTTCCTCCCACCTCTCAACACTTCAACTAGCACATCCAATAGGGACCTCTGGGACTTAAAGACCCTAGATGCATGTGGAGAGTAAACAAACTTCACCATGAGCCTGTTATGTGCCCAGGAAGAGGGCAGGTGCTTGGAAATAGATTACCTTGTTGATTTTTGTTTTGATTAGCTGGACGAATTGGCTTGTGCAGATTCAGTAAAGGAGTCCACGAAATACATCATCTGTTTGTTAAGTGATCGATCACTGATTGCTGGCTCAATTTCTTGTTGGGTCACTTTACAAATTTGCTTCTTCATTGGCAGTCTTAAGCTTTTTCCTCTTGATATGAGTTTTTGAAATTCCTATTTCAGTATCTGAATCAGTAATAGTTCTGAGGTTGTCCTTCCCAGACTGACAGTCACTGAGTGTCTGGTCACCTTTCCTTTCCCTGCATTTTCTACTTTCCATAGTTTTGGGAACTTTGCTGGGCCAAGTGTGTTATGGGTAACCTGACAAGCATTAAGTGTGAAAAAAAGAGTGCCATGAATGGTGATTTTTGTTCAGGTTGAAGAGAAGTCTGAATTTCATGGTCAGCTTTTGGAAGCTTTGTAGCACATGGGAGGCTTTGGGCAATGAACCCCTTCATTGTCAAGTAGGGTGTTCTTTCAGAAAAAGTAGCAATCATCTTGAACTGAGAAATGGATGCTGTCCCAGTCTTCCCAATTACGGGGTTAGTTTGTAGTTCAAAAAGCGATGGGATGACAAGGTAGTCAATGCCCTGTGTAGTGTGATCTCAGAACAAAGGCTGGATCAACGTTAACAGAGGGCAGTGGAACTCCAGGCTTCATAGTTGCAACTGAATTTCTTTGTGATGAGGACCATAGGGATGCAGTTGTAGAGAGAACAGGCCCCAATGCAACCTTCATTGTTTTGCACTTCTGTTTAGGTGCAAATGCCTCAGCATCTGCAGCCCAAGGGACTGCTTGGCCGTGGGAGGACCACATCCCAGTCTGGCCGAATGAACTTCTGGAATTTTGGCACCACTTTGCGTGAGATCAGGCATGATGCCAGAAGCACTGCAGCAGCGCTGGCTCTGGGGCCTCTTGCGGCGCAGTTTTCGGGGCTGCTCCACTAAGCATGAAGGCACGTGCTTCTGCAGCCAGTCCCACAGGTGGCAGAGCACTCTCCTGTCCTTCAGCACTGTCATCTTCGAGACTGGGAGACATAATTGTGTCCGGATTTTTAAGTTTTAACTTCTTTAGATTGAATCTTCCTTCAAAACATAAAAGCAAAACATGGAAGCTTGATTGAGATTTTATAAAAGTGTGGAGATCTTTGCTACTGTCTGATTTGGCCTGAGCATTCAAAGCAGCAATGGCAAACAGAAAGAGCCAGAGGCCACACCTTGGGTTCTTCAGAAGGTGCTGGGGGGTTCTAATAGTCCTCCTGTGCTGCTCTAACAACTATGTCACTGTCATGGATGTGCACCAGGAGTCACTGCTCTCCCCGGAGGCTACCACGCAGAGCAGCACAACAAGGGAGGCTCTGGTATTCTCAAAGGAAGAACATCTCCAAGATATAAAATGGATTCAATTTTTATTAAATAATGTAAGGGTTTTCTTGGTACCATTCACATACTCTTGCCTTTATGCATAAAACAAGCCAGGTCTATCTGCACTGGTAGCAAAGAAAGCTACTGGAGCAAACGCTAAGTGAATGGATTCAGGGTCCCAGGGCGTCCTCATTCTCTGGCCTTTGTCAGCCCTCCTGTTGTCTGCAGGAGCGGAGAGGCTGCCCTCAGTGGGCCCTGCCCCTCGCTGGAAGCACGTCCTCCTACACAGACAACAGCTGTGTTTGGTCACCTGGAGGAGCTGCGCTCTTTGCTCACACAGTCGTCCTGGGAGGTGGTATCCCCGTTGCCCACCATGCTGCACGTCCTCCTCTTCTTCCTGCGATGCATGGTCCCGTCACCTTCAGACCCTGACTCACACTGGACATGGGGAGACAAAGCAAGAATTCAGCCAGGATGCAACCCATTTCCTCATTAAACAAACCTCTGACCTTACAAGATAATACACACACTGCTCACTTTCTCCCAGAAGCACAGCCATCATTTATGACAGGCCTACAGTACAGTCTAATATTCACCTCCTAAGGCGCTTTTGGCTCCCTAAGAATTTTAGTCTTCCCTCAAATGTCAAGTATCTCTCCCTTATTGTCTAATGGAAAAGTTATTTGTCTGAAACCAAGATACCCACTGTAAAAAGATTTTATAGTTAGCATCCTAAAATTGCATTATGAAATTTCACTCTACCAGCACAGAGCTTGGTATGCAGGAGTGGATAAGAGTCCTCTCTCACCTGAGAAAAGACTGAATCAGGATATTATGTGAAGTTAAGAGAGAGAAATTTCATCTGTGAGAGGTACAGGACCCTCTTTCCTGGTATTAATGCTATCCTCTAAGCAGGTCACTGGATTTGCTGAGTTTCTAGGTTTATAGTTTACTATGCATAGAGAAAATTCCTTGTGTGAGCTCTGAGGTCAGAGGGCTGAGAGTTTGGATCCTAACAATGCTGTTTGCTCGGTGTGTGACCTGGGGCTATTTACTTCTTTAAATCCTCAAATACCCCCTCAAACCACTTAAGGTTATTGTAACAATTCTCATAATGTGTGAAGCTGTAAAATGGGCAAAATTTGCCATTTAGCAGGAACAGTGGCAGCTGTGGCCTTTGGCAACAAATGAGAAAACATTTACAACTTCCTTCCTGGATGAAGAGGAAGAGAGCCACGACCAGCTTTGGGCGACATGCACTCTGGAGGACCCATGGAAGAGCAGATAAGCAGGGCCCCACCTCTGAGTCCGAATCTGATGAGCTGGAGCTGGAGGAGCTAGAGGAGTCACTGGAACTGTCAGAGGCGATCCCTGTGGACTCCTGAAGGTCGACTGAGTCTGCCAGAACTGCTAACTCAGGGTGCTCTTGCTTCAAGATCCTGGGAGGCAAGAAATATTCTTAGTGAGGTAACAGGCAACGAGACCCACACACACACAAGTTGAGACCTCTATCTCTTAGAAATACCAGGTGTATCAATTCAGAATGGGTACTATATAATGGTGAGGACACATAAACCCTGAGTCTGGGAACAAAACCCCCTACTATGCTGCATGTGTTTTCTGCAAAGAAAACAACACACTAGCTACACACGATTGCTACCACCTGCACAAATGAGCCAGCCGTACCATTACCTTGAGTTTGGCTTTTTCCTTTGGGAGAAATAGTTCCTTTTCCTAGTTTCTTTCCTAGCTGATTAAAAAACAAAAACAAAAACCTTTCCTTTCCACAGCACATAATTGGAGTTAGGTTTAGCAAGATTCTAACTATACTAGTACAAACAATCAGGTTTGTAAGAAATAAGAGGTGTCAAATAACAGACAGCCCCCCCTTCACTTGGAAGGTAAAACTGAACTGGACTTTAAGAGCAGCCCTCCCCTTCAGGAACTTAACCTGGCATCTGTCATAACCAGTGACAAAAGACCTGGTATGGTGAGGCCTTTGGAGTGACCAAAACAGCACGCAGTAACTACGGGGCCAGGTAAGTTGGCCTCAGATGCCCGAGAGTTCAGGGAGAACAGAAGCCACCACCCTTGCTGGCCCTCTCAGCAGGGAGGCTGAGCACTGAACAAGCCAGAATCCCTCTCTTACCCCGAGAGCTGGTCCCTCCAGGTCAGGGTTGGGACACAGTGGCACGGGGTGGCTGAGGGTGGCTTGCACTGCCGCTGCCCGTGCTGTATCTGTTCTGTGGATAAACAGAGGAGCTAAGTCTCCAGGGCAGTCACCTTACTCACAAGAACTGAAGGTAGTAAGTTCAAATGGGAATACTTCTGAGTAAGAAAAATAACCAAATAAAACGAGAAACAATCCCAATTATGACCACGTTTTGACTGAGTGGCTGTGATCACACATGCAGAGTCTTACCCTTCCACCTCGAGGCTGGCAACATCCTGAGATCTAGCCCTGACCTCAGACCATCTTTCCTCTACCCATTAGGTTTGGCAGGTTTTCCCAGATCTCTCTAAAATCAGGACACAGCATTATAGTGGCAGACTCTCAATTTTATCCTTGGGGTAGGAATTGGAACAAAGCAAAAATAAGAAAAATAAGAAGCCTCTTACCTATACCATTTCCTTGATAACTTTGGTCTCCCTCTTACCGTCTTGTGCCATACAACAGGGAAGTTGGTACTGCTGGCAAAATTCTGGGTGATGGCAATGGTAGTGTCAAGATTGAGGACAACATGCCACCAGCCTCCTGAAATCCAACACGCAAACAGTTAAACCGAGTTTGGTCCTCGTACAATCACTCTGTAACATAAACTTCAGAAACTAGGATTTCCTGTCCCTAAGGGTGGGCCTTGAGGATCTAATACAGAGTTTACATAAACCTATCTCTTGACCCAAAGATTGCAAATGACTTATTTGTATAAATGAAGTTCTACTGGAGCACAGCCTTGCCTATCCACTTACATATAATCTAGGGCTGCTTTCCTGCTACATGGACAGAGTTAAGTACATTAACCCAAAGCTGTGACCAAAACCCTCAAGGCAAGTAAGTTTTTTAGCTTCTAGGAGGAGGGTACCTTATTATTATTATTATTTATTTTTTTGGAGACAGAGTCTCATTTTGTTACCTTCGGTAGAGTGCTGTGGCATCATAGCTCACAGTAACCTCAAACTTTTGGGCTCAAGTGATTCTCTTGCCTTAGCCTGCTGAGTAGCTGGGAGTATAAGGGTCTGCCACAAGGCCCAGCTATTTTTAGAGACCAGGTCTCTCTTTTGCTCAGGCTGGTCTTGAACCTATGAGCTCAGGGCAATCCACCCACTTCGGCCTGCAGAATGCTAGGATTACAGGCGTGGACCCATTGCACCCGGCCTGAGGGTACCTACTTTAAATAACCCCACATCCATACACTTAATCAACGAAGTCTGGTTGTGTGGGATAGGATACCCTCTCCTATGTCTAAATCATTATTTCCCCTCTCAACCCCTCAGTGCTACACTGTATCAGAAACCCAATTTATAGACACCCACATGCCACTACTCTATGCAAAGACACTAAGTAACTAGCAGGGGCAAAGATAAACATAACAGATAAACATAAACAAAGCTGTCAATAGTTTTAGTTATATGAAATATCAACAGCTCCCCAGCAGTTGAAGACACACCTACTATATTGTCAGAGGTGGGTACAAGTTAGTTCATTTGCCAGGCAGCATGCAAAGAATTTTTTTGACTCACTCTCTATAAATAATGCTCTGCTCCAAATGAAAAAAATACTGAAACCAAAGAATATACTCTCTTCCTGGTCATCTATACCTGGTACAAAGACAGTCTCTCCTGGTTTCTGCAGAATTTCCAGGGGTTTGAATTCAGGTGGCCAGGTTGGAAGCTGTGTTCGGGGATAAATCACATTAAACCAGGTAATAGCTTCGTCCTGCTGGTTCCCTCCTTCTTCACGTGTCACCTTGATGAGCTCCCTGGGAGTGCTCGTTGGAAACAGGCACCAGCGCTTGTGGCCCTGAACTAAGGCATTCCAGGCACTGGTTCCCAGTGGGTCAATGTGAATCCCAGTTCCAGAGCGTGGTGGCCCCATTACAAACCACCTACGGACAGAAACACTCAAGATGTAAAGTGTAATTTAATTATACATACGTGTACAACACAAAATAGTAAATTTTTAGTTTTATGTATATCATCTTTATTTTGGTGACTATACAAACTATTGGTATACACAAACCCTGACTGAATTGTGTATGAACTAATCACTAACAGAATAAAAAAATCTGCCGATGTGGTTTATTGCTGTACTTTAACTCTTAAAACTTTCCTTATAGATCAGTGGTCCAACTTTAGATGCATAATCAAATCACCTGGAGAACTTTCAGGGATTCTGACACCCAGACCAGCTACATCACAGTCTCTCCCATCAGGACCCAGGCAGGTATCAGGAGTCCCCTAGGGGAATTCAGTGTGTAGCCAAGGGAGAACACTCACTGTTTTGAAATAAGGACATGGTACTGAACTCAGCTAACAAATACCTTCAAGGTAACATTTTAACAACTTAGCTACAGCATACTTTACCTGTAAGGGGGCCTCCGCTTCTCCCCTGCATATTGGAAAAGGTCGTCAGTGAAAAACTTGGGGACCTTGTAGTCTTCCAAAAGTTTCCTTCTTTTGGGGTGTTCACCATAGCTGCTATCAAAGATGTAAAGGGGGCTGTCATCTCGAGTACTCTCCATGTACTCAATGTAGTATTTCATCTTCATCTTCACCGAGTAGCCATCATTATCCTCACCACACTTGAACTTCTGGTTCCTGTATTTCCTTTTTAGGCGTTCCAGAGTCCACTTCTCTTGTGCAGACCAGCCCTCTTGGGCATTGAGCAGAACTACGGGCTTGTAAGGCCTTTCATATCGCTCCACAAATTCTTCCACAGACAGCTGTAAAGCATCTGCCCTTTCCACGTTATCCTGAGGGAATCAGAAAAGACCACTCCAATTAAAAAAAAAAAAAAAAAAAAAGAAGTCCGGTGGCAGACAAGGTTGTCCCCCGAGGTCAATTACCAGTGGCATACCTAAGGAGTCAGGTTCTAGTTCTGGCTCCTCCAGGGGTGTGGGTGGGGTGCAGGAAGGCGCTTGCGTGCCTGTGGGCACGTCGCACCCTGAGCCACCCCATCAGGCGAGGGAACTTTGCATTTTCCACTCGTGGGCCTTGACAGCCAGTACTCTAGGGCCCGGCCACCTGACAGGTTCAGGGGCGATCAGCCTACTATCCGAGAACAAGAGAGAGGAAGGACGCCAGTCATCCGGGCAGGTGGCGAATGCGGCAAGGGAAGAAGGGGGCCCACCCTGGAATCCGCGCCACGGGGTGCAGCTGAGCCTCGCTCGGAGCAGGGAGGAAGGCAGCCCCTGAGCAAGGCGCGCAGGAGCTGGAGGTGCCCGTGCCCGGCCCCGCGACCCCAGCCCGGTCCCGCTCACCACCACGGCCGCTGGGTTCAGCGAGAAGCTCTCGTAATAGTTGTGCCGCGTCCAGTCCAGAGAGTCCTTGAGCTCCGGCCGCGCACTCCGCTTGGCCTCGCGGATCCGCTTCTTACTCTTGTGGTTCATCCTGCCGGGTCACCAGCTGGTTCCGCAGCAACCTCGGCGTAGCTCGCTTCCTGCCACTAACGCGCCCCCTCCCAGGCCCGGGCGGCGGCGACACCAAAACGCCCTTCGTCCGGCCTGGCGCCTTTAAAGTCGCCTTCCAGAAAATTCACTCCTCAGCCACCTCCCGAGCCCCGGGTTGGGCATGCGGCCGTCGTCTTCCCCGCCCCCGCGCCTCTCGCGGTTTGCCATTGGTCTGGGCGCCTCCAGGGCCCGCCCTCACTCACGCCCGGCCGCCGCCATGTTGGGAAGGTCACGCCTGCGGCCGCCCCACCCCCGGCTCGCGCGCTTCCGGCTTGCGGCCACTTCCGGCTGCGCGCTGAACCTCCGGCGGGGCTGGTGTTCGGCGTCGTTTGTGCTGATTGCGGTGCTTCTGCCGGCTGCTCTGCTTCCCGAGGCGGCCTTTTCCCTACTCGCCACCGGAAGGCGGCGGCCCCCAGCCCGCCCGAGAGCTCCGTGCGCGCAGCCTGGCAGCTCGGAATCTTCCGCGGCCGTCTGCCCTGTCGGAGCCCACAGACGCCCCTGCAGGCGAACGTGGTTCCCGAGGGCATGCGGCCGGGACCCAGAGCTTTCGGTTCTCGGAGGAGCCGGCACTTGGAGCCGAGGCTGCCGTGCTGGAAGTCCACGTCCCGCAGGTGCACGTCCCGCGCTCTTGCGGTCCCCAAGTGGAGAGGCGCCATAGTGCAGGAGTCCACCTAGCTGGTGTAGAGATAGGGGTGAAGGGACACAGCTGCGCGGCTTCCCTTTCTGCCTCCCACCCCCGGTTTCGGAAGGTCCCCGGAACAAAAAGGTTTGGTGTGGAGCCCTTTGGCAGATTAAATGTATGGCAGTAAAAAATTGGGGGGTCCTTCTGCCGGGAATGTGGCTTCCTTGACTCTTACTACGTCGTATTTCCTTTTATCTTGTCGAAGGGCTTCTTAATTTTTAGTTATCTTTCCCTTTTGTGTGAGTTCTAGGACTAGAGACTCCATCCTGACAGCCCAAATAAGTTTCTTGGTTTGCCACTTGCTTTTTTTTGGAGCTCACATTTGCCAAAGAACGCTCGATAATTGTAACTTGTATGCATTCGGTTTTTCAAAGCACTTTCACGTTGCCGTATTTCATTTGATTTTAACAGCAGCCTGTGAGGTAGGCATTAGTATTTCCATGCTGAAGATGAAAAAATAGTTTGAGAGAAGTTTAAAGGCTGGAGGGCAACCCATTTCTGATCGCGTCCACAGTTTCATGTTAAAATATCCTATTGGATTGTTGCCTAAAATTAGGAGGTGAAGATACTCTGTGAGAATAGAGGCCCCTTTATACCCAAATCTGCGTAGTTTTATCTCCTGGTCGGAAATCCTTCACTGGCTCACTATTGGACTCTTGGAGAAGATCCGCAGGTTGGGTGTTTTTGGCTTTTTCTTCTTGCTGTGCTTCTAAAAGCAATGCCTAGCATATTTTAAGCAGTAACATTTTTGAGTGAATTAAATGATTGAGTTTAGATCTCAAGTTCGTTTATCTTTTGCCTCCTTTTCTACCACCTCTCCAGAGGCATCCTTTGCCTTTGGAGTGCAAAAAAGTGCAAAAAAACTTGCACTTTTGCGGTTAGTTACCTAAGTGCTGTGTATCTGGCACTACTAAGTTGTTTGCCTTGAATTTTCCTAATCCTGTTGAGACAGTATTTTGCAGTTGAGGAAACTGAAGCACTTAGGTTAAATAACTAGTATAAAGCTGCACAGCTAGTAAGCCTAGAAATTTGAACCCCTGCAAGCTCATTCCAGAAGCATGAGTTAGGTTGCCTAGGCTCCCTAAAATATTATGCTGTCATGATTCTAATCCATTCCATTCCTGCCTTCCTAACTCAGGATTCAGCTCCACTCCGTATGTCTAGGATGTCTTCCTAGGACCACACTGCTTCATATTAGTGTATCAAGTCATGCTTGTGCTTGAAATCCTCTAATGTCTTACTGCATTTAGAATAAAATCTACTTTCTGTGGTCTGGTCCTCTACCTTACCTGACCTTCACTTGAGCTGCAAAAGGATGCCTCCAGCTCCCCTGCCTACTTCCCCTTCGCCTCTACCACGTTCCATGCTCCTGTCTGTCATTTGCTTATCTCTCTGCAGTAGGGCATATGTTCCTTGAGAGCTACATCCTGGGTCTAAGAATGGTCCCTGATGCTTAGGTACTGGACAAATGCTCATTGAATGAGTTCTTTGAAGAGCACTTACCACATGGCATTGCAGTTTTATATCCCCAGAGGTTGTGAACTGGAGAGCAGGACTGTCAGTGCCTGATTCTCAGTAATAGTTGTGTAAATAAATATTCCTGGCTCGCTGCCTATAGCACCAGCCACATACACCACAGCTGGTGGGTTCAAACCCAGCCTGGGCCCGCCAAACAAAAATGACAACTACAACAAAAAAAAGTCGGGTGTTACGGCAGGCGCCTGTAGTCCCAGCTTCTTGGGAGGCTGCGGCAAGAGAATCACTTAAGTCCAAGAGTTTGAGGTTGCTCTGAGCTGTGATGCTATGGTACTCTACCCAGGGCGATACAGACTATCTCAAGTAAATAAATATTCCCACTTCCAACGGATAACATTATTTATGGCATAGAAAAAAATTCTTTTTAGGTCCTGCATCTCCAGTATGGAATGTATGTTTGGCCCTGTGCTGTGGTCCTGGCCCAGTACCTGTGGTTCCACAGAAGATCTCTGCTGGGCAAGGCTGTCTTAGAGGTACCAATGCCCTTTAAGTTTCTACATTTTCATGTGTTAAATCTACATGCTTCTAAGTTCTGTGAGCTCAAAATATTTTTTAGACTCATACAGTGTTTTTTAAAAAATGATGCCAGGCCGGGTGCATTGGCTCACACTTGTATCTTAGCAGTCTGGGAGGCTAAGGTGGGTGGATTGCTTGAGCTCAGGCGTTTGAGACCAGCCTGAGCAAGAGTGAGACCCCTATCTCTAAAAATACCCAGGTGTTGTAGTGGGTATCAGTAGTCCCAGCTGCTTGGGAGGGTGAGGCAAGAGGATTGTTTGAGCCCAAGAGTTGGAGGTTGCTGTAAGCTATGATGCCATCGCACTCTACCCAGGGGAATACTCAGTCTAAAAAAAAAGATGCCAGGCACTGTGGCTCACACCTGTGTATAATCCTAGTACTCTGGGTGTGTGTGGGGAGGTGGTGGGGAGGGTCTGGGACTCGAGGCAGGATGATTGCTTGAGACCATCCAGGCAACGGGTGAGACTGTCTCTGAATTTAGGAAAACACTAGCCGGGTGTAGTGGCACTCCTGCCTCTAGTCCCAGGTACTAGGGAAGCTGAGGCAGGAGAATCATTTGAGGCTGGGAGTTTGAGGTTACAGTGAACTATGATGCCGTTACGCTCAAAACATATGAAAAACTGAAGGTGGCCCACAAAGCCTAAAATATTGGGCGGCACCTATGGCTCAGCGAGTAGGGTGCCGGCCCCATATGCCAAAGGTGGTGGGTTCAAACCCAGCCTCGGCCGAACTGCAAAACAGAAAAATAGCTGGGCGTTGTGGCGGGCGCCTGTAGTCCCAGCTACTCGGGAGGCTGAGGCAAGAGAATCGCCTAAGCCCAGGAGTTGGAGGTTGCTGTGAGCTATGTGATGCCACAGCACTCTACCGAGGGTGATAAAAGTAAGACTCTGTCTCTACAAAAAAAAAAAAAAAAAGACACAAATGAAAAGTAGAGGCTTAGTGACTCCGGGAGAGACAAAAGTGGAATAGGCCAAGACACCGGGGCTTTTTTATTACCTTACCCACATTGAAGAAGAGAGATAAAAGGAGAGGGCTTGCCCACCTCACTGACTACTTTCTGGTCTGCCATCAGATTTCTGAGAAGAGCACAGCTCTGTGGATTAATGTTTTTCTTGGTGTGTCCACCCTGTTGGCTCTCTGGACCCTGGCCATCCTTTTCCGTCAAGCCAAGCTGCACCTGGGTGAGCAGAATATAGGAGGAAAATTTGTTCTATTCCAGGTAACTATACCTTGGGAGAGAAAAGATGTTTAATAATGGATTTTTTAAAAAGATGGATTATCCATCTTTTAAAATCCATTTTAAAAATGGATTCTTTTCTTTAAAAAGAAAAAATCTATAGGGTTTGGGACGTGAATAAAAGGTAAAAGCGGGTCTGGGAATCTTTCTCTTAAGCCTCAGGTTTTTCCCATAAGATATGGAAAATAATCCTTGCCCTTTTTACTTTTTTGCCTTTCTGTGCTGTAATAGTTTCCCAGGGCTGCCATGACAAAACACCACAAACCAGGTGGCTTAAAGCAACAGAAATTTATTGTCTCACTGTTCTGGAGGCTGAAAGTCCAAAATCAAGGTGTCAGCAGGGCCACGCTCCTTCTGAAACCTGAAGAGGAATTGCCTTTCTTTTCCTTTTTTTTTTTTTTGAGACAGAACCTCAAGCTGTCACCCTGGATAGAGTGCTATGGCATCACAGCTCACAGCAACCTCCAATTCCTGGGCTCAAGCGAGTCTCCTGCCTCCACCTCCCAAGTAGCTGGGACTACAGGCGCC
>CAUYRH010157435.1:0-17327 GCA_963574655.1 Perodicticus potto | reverse complement strand
ATGTACTTAACTGTGAGGGCGGTCAGAGGGCAGTGAGCGCTGGATCACGATGTACTTAACTGTGAGGGCGGTCAGAGGGCAGTGAGCACTGGATCAGGATGTACTTAACTGTGAGGGCGGTCAGAGGGCAGTGAGCGCTGGATCACGATGTACTTAACTGTGAGGGCAGTCAGAGAGCAGTGAGCGCTGGATGAGGATGTACTTAACTGTGAGGGCAGTGAGCGCTGGATCAGGATGTACTTAACTGTGAGGGCAGTGAGTGCTGGATCAGGATGTACTTAACTGTGAGGGCAGTGAGTGCTGGATCAGGATGTACTTAACTGTGAGGGCAGTCAGAGAGCAGTGAGTGCTGGATCAGGATGTACTTAACTGTGAGGGCAGTGAGTGCTGGATCAGGATGTACTTAACTGTGAGGGCAGGTGAGTGCTGGATCAGGATGTACTTAACTGTGAGGGCGGTCAGAGAGCAGTGAGCCCTGGATCAGGATGTATTAATGGAGTGAAGGAGAACCATAATGCTGTAGGATAGTAAGACCAGATTTTCGCTTGTGTCAACGAGAAGACCCGGTCAACTATGAGAGTACAGAAAAAATAGGCACAGATGCAAAAGCAGCAATAGTTATCTATGCACTGCCAAAGACACAGGAAGTCTTAATATGAAATTTCTGGTATTTATAGTCACAGGGGCAAAATTATTCCCAAAGAGGTGGGTAATGGACATAAAGACCACGGCCACATGACTAGAACATACCAGTCCTAATGGCAAAACCGCCTCAACTGTGAGAGAGAAATAGCAAGTGACCATGGAGACAATCCTGGGCACTAGGTCAACATAACCCCTCAGTGTGATGACACTCACCAAGCAACCACCTGATGCTTGGAAAGAAGAGAACACAGGGAGCGAATCCCCTGTGACCACGGTTTTCATGCCCAATCTATAAAGTACCTTTGGATTGTGATATGGCTTTTAACAATGTTTAATTAGTTAAAAAAAATTCTTTGAGTATGCGTACAAATAATTTCTCATCTGTGTGATAATTTCTCATAAGCTTAAAAGAAAACATTCTATTGTTTACCATAGTCCTGTTTATATCCAGATAGCATCACTCAGTCAACCTTCTAAACAGAGAACAGTCCGTGGCCTTTTGGGGTCATATTTAAAAGTCATGAGTAATAAAATATTTTTGAATAACTTCATGGGCTTTAAATTAAGTCAATCCATACAATGCATGCAAAAATAAAAAGAGCAACAAACACAACAAAAACTTACTTTCTAGCTTCTATTCTTGCTTCAGAATCGGCATCATGTATTCCCTTCTTTATTGTTTCAGCTAATACTGATATATGTCTAGATATTTAGAAAAGAAAAGAGTAACAATCATAATGTATGGTTTTATACAGATGAAATCAGGTTTGAAAAATAACTTCAAAATGGTCATGTGGAACTTAAGAGCCTTGATGCCAAGGCGGACCATTAACAGGCAGCTGGGCGGAGCAAAACACTCCTGCAGGACCTAAACTTCCATTCCCACCCAAGACCTTCACTCATCCCCAACCCATACTCACCTCAGGACCCTGATAACCTACTCTCTTGGGGGGACGGGGGCGGGTTAAAATAACAGCTGATTTTTGCCCACCCCCCAATACTTATTAGACCAATCTTTTATGAACCCAAACAATAAACCCCTGTTTTCCAAAGTCAGAACTTGCTTCTGTAAAAGTTATGAGGTAATCAACTTACTATTAAGTAGGCTACCTACGTCAAGTACATAGGAAGAAAAAAGAAAAACTTTTTCTTTTTTTTTTCTTTTTCATTTCTGGTATTTATAGTCACAGGGGCAAAATTATTCCCAAAGAGGTGGTTATTGGACATAAAGACCATGGCCACATGACTAAAACCTACCAGTCCTAATGGCAAAACTCTTTTTCAAATGAGTGAAATTCCTTTCAGGATCTAAGAGTTAACACCTTGCCTTGGATTAGATTGGATTGGACTAGAACACTAAGCAAGATCAGAGTCAGTAAAGAATCAGTCCTGGCTTTGCAGCTATCCAAGGGCAAATGTGCCCACATCTCTGGGCACACCACTATTTCGACCAACAAAATTCACTAAGAACTTCTGCCAATATTAAGCAGCTTATATCGGTAAAATAACAAAAGGAGTCATGCAAACAAATGCTTAGATTCTTCATTTCTTATAGAAGCAGGCTAGACCACTCATTGAGGCTTTCACTCTCTAATTCAGTTCAGAGGTACACACAATTTCAAACCAGATACCCACCGTTCCAGTGAATGTGTCTGCCACTCTTGTAAAAGCAAGTCTAAGAATTCAAAACAGCGCCTGAAAAGTGTTAAGAAAGAAATATATTAACTTACATATGTTAATGAAAATGAAACAGCTTTTTTCTTAAGTGACCCAATACTACCATGTGTAATTAGGAAATTTCTTCCAAAATTTTTGATTAGAAAAATGGAATAAGAAGGAGGAATCAGAACTGACTGAAAACCGAAGTTAATGAAAGAAATCAAGCACCTCTGGGGGCCACGGGCATATAATACAGCAGTTTTATTCCCATCAGAAACTTGGACTTCATGGTAACATTGCTGAAAGGACCCACCATTATTTGTTTTTATACTACCTTAAATAACGTTAACATAGAAGATGTACAAGCACAGAAGATTGTTGTGCAATGTAAAATTAGGTCTTTGTTCTAATTTCACAAAATGCTTAACACAAAAAGTAAGGATATTTCCAAAAACTAACTGTTCCCCAAATTTTCATGCCTAAAGGTCCAAGGTGGTGCTCAGAATGGATTTTCACTGCCTACTCAGCAGCTTTCCTCCCACCAATCTTTCCATATCCTTCCTTTTCAAGCCTTTTCACTTTTATTTCTCTTGGTCTGATTTGTGGACAAAAATGATTCCAGTCTAAATTCCTTTGGATTGCATCACCACTTAGGGTCTGATCACTTTAAAATTTTCTTTTTACTAAGTCCAGGGTTCCTATTTTTGCTGGAGTAAATCTTTTTTTTTTTTGAGACAGAGGCTCAAGCTGTCACCCTGGATGGAGTACTGTGGCATCACGGCTCACAGCAATCTCCAATTCGTAGGCTCAAGCGAGTCTCTTGCCTCTGCCTCCCAATTAGCTGGGACTACAGGTGCCCGCCACAACGCCCGGCCATTTTTTTGGTTGCAGCCGGCATTTTTATTTGGCAGGTCCGGGCTGGATTCGAACCCGCCAGCTCAGGTGTACGTGGCTGGCGCCTTAGCCCGTTGAGCCACAGGCGCTGAGCCACTGGAGTAAATCTTAATAGTCCTAAGAGTTCATTCATATATAAATCAAAAGGTAATTTTTCTCTACATGATCAGACTTTCCTTCCCATGGTCATCCCAGTTCACAACCTTATAATCCATGCAATTAATCAATCAGTAAATCTTTAATAGCTCCTTACCCTATGCTACATGTTAGAGATACAATGATAATAATAACTAAGACGATCCAAAGAAAAAGAGAGACAAGAAACCATTATGATGCACTGGAAATGCAAGGGGCCAAGAGACATGCAGTTTGATCCCGGCACTGGCAGCGGTGGGGACAAGAGCTTATTGATAAGACAAGGCTGCTCAAAGGAAACACCACTAAACTATACCGCATGCATTGCTTACTGTCGCCCTCCCCAGTTGAGGCCACATTCATCCTTCCATCCTCTTGCCCATGTCACTTCCTACTCTAGACTTTTCTTGGGACTCTTTTCTTCATCTATACCTACTCATCTTTCAAACAGTAGCCCAATTTTCAATTCATTTATGAAGCTTCTTGGGACTATATCTGCGGGCTTCAATCAACACCCTGTCTGCATTCATAACTCCACAATATGCATGTTGTCGGTCACTCTTACGGTGCTTTGCTTTATTGTTTTTAATCTCTCCAACCAAACTTCAACCTTCATAAAGGCAGGATGTGTGTAATTCAACTCTTATCAAGGCTACAAAGCAAAGCTAGATACAGTGCACATGACAAAAGTGCACTGCCTTCATTACGCTGCCCTGCTAAGCTTTCTCTACTTTTCTGAAGGGAGAAGGACTGGGCTAGACAGTCCCTGTTACTTCTTTCAGCATTAAGTCACATGGTTCTGACTATAGAAACAGTAACTTGATGTAGGGTTCAGAATTGGTGAGGGGCACCATTTCTATTATCATAGTGACTGTAGGTTGCTACTTGTATTTAGTAACAAGGGCCAGAAATACTAAATGCTATGGTCAACCCCCTCCCCTTACTATGCTGACATCTTCACTCCCAATGTAACGGCTATTTGGATTAGGTCACTGGTGGGGAGGGGTTGTGATGGGACAGGATTAGTGCCCTTACAACAAGAGAGACAACAGATGGCTCACTCTCTCCTCCCTCTCTCTTCCTCCCCCAAGTGAGGACACAGAGGAAAGGCAGATAATCTGCAAGCCAGGGAGACAGCCCTCACCAGAATCTGACCTTGCTGGCGCCCTGATCTTGAACTTAAAAGCCTCCAGAACTGTGAAAAATACACGTCTGTTGTTATGCCAATCATCTATGGTATGGTTACGGCAGCCCAGGCTGACTAATCCCCTAAACATCCTGCAATGTTCCACAACAAAGTGGAAGCTGTGTCATCTCACCAGAGAAGCTCTGTGTTACACAAAGGAAAAACACTTTTCTCAGTTTCTGTTGGAAACCTAAAACAAAAGTAAGATGACAGTAATAGTAGCAACGTATTCTAGTAATAATTACCATTTATTAAGTTTTCACTACACGTCAGGCTCCTTTATCCTAAATGACTGAATCCTCAGAACAACTCTTGTAAGTGGGAAAAGGTAATGTTGTTCAACTGAAGTCTGTCAAGTTTTGAAGTTCATAATCATCCCTCTATCTTGGGAGCTGAAAATGCTCCATTCTAAGTCAAAGAGAAGCTGAACTGTACGTCAAGCCCAAAGAGCCTTCCCCAGGGATAGGCACTGGGCAGTCTGTCAGAAATCATGCTTTTTTCAGTGGGAGGAATAAATTTCTTTCTTCGTGACTTCTGATAGATTGCTCCTCTTTTCTTTCTCTTGCTTTTCAAGCAGCTATTAATAAGATGGCTATAAATCCTGCTACTGGATTTATATCCAAAGGATACGACATCAGTATGTTGAGAAGACATCTGTACTCCCATGTTTACTGCAATACTATTCACAATAGTCAAGATAGGAAACCAACCTAAGTGTCCATTAACAGATGAATGGATAAAGAAAATGTGATACACACACAATGAAATACTATCCAGCCTTAAAAAGGAAAGAAATCCTATCATTTAAGACAGCACAGATGAACGCAGAAGACATTATGCCAAGTGAAATAAGCGAGGGGCAGAAACATAAATACTGCATGATTTGACTTGTGTGTACTATCTAAAAAAAGTTGAACCCATAGAAGCAAGAGAGAAGAATGGTGGTTCCCAGGGGCTAGGGAATTGGGGGATTAGGGAAGACACAAAACTTCAGTCAGACAGAAGGAGGAAGGCGTTCTAGAGATCTATTCACATCATAGTAACTACAGTTAATATGCTGTATACTTGAAAGCGCTGAGAATAGATTTGAAGTGTTTTCATTCTAATAAGTATGTATGGTTATACATTTGTTAAATAGTCTGATTTAGAAATTCCACAATTTATACACATATATAGTATTAACACTGTATACCATAAATACATACAATTTTCACTGGTTGATTAACAAAATAACTTTTTAAAAAGACAAACACAGGACTACTTCATGCATAAAAGGGTCCCCTATCCACAGAACCCTGGTAGGACCAACATGATACCCCAAGAAGGAAGGCAAAAAGTAGGCAGCTAAGGCCCTGCCCAGGCCCACTGCTAATTTACTCTACAAGGTTCCTGATAGGGTCCATTGAGAGGCCTTTGTCACATCTATGAAATCCCTAAAAGCCTACACAAAACTATGTCGTGTATTCACATTTTGCTGGGAAGAGGGTTCATAGATTTTAAAACTCTACTACTCCATAGTGGAGAATCACAGATCTGAGCTAAGAGAACAGTCTTTATTCCTTTAGGGCAAGTTCAACAGGATGCATGATAAGATAAGAGACTTGGAAACAAAGCCTTAACTGGTTTACTCAGGTTGTATTTGCCAGTAGGATCTTTGGGGTGTATTTTCCATTAATGCACAGTTGAAAATGACTGTCTGAATTCAGAATTCTAGAAATCACTCACAGAAGATGCAAACAACACGTACTCCCTGTTACCCATGTTAATAAGAAATTATTACTGTTAATGTTTATGATATTTCTTCCTTCATGTAGTTACTGCCTTCACTGCCAATGGTGCAGACCGATGACAGAGGTAGGAGGACCATCTCAGGAAAAACGTATCGAGGGTCCTCCACCATTCTCCCTCCCATCAAACTGCCTCAATCCCTCATACACATACATGCACATGTACACACACAGAAACATGACAGAGCTTGTCCAAATTCATTTCCCAAAATATTTAGATCTTGATTCTTCAACATCCCCTTAGGTACTTATTGTATTAAGCATTATATTGTATTGTATAAGGAGGGAGATTTGGAATTCGTTTTGGCTTTTAAACAAGTCAAAGATAATGATAAAATCCTTTACAAATTTACCTTCTAACTGCAACAGACTTAGAGGTACAGTTGCTTGTTATGACAGGTATTAGCCTAGGGATGTGTGTATGCTGTGGAAAAGAAGAAAAAACGGAGATGAACACTTGCAAATACAAAAATGAACTAAAACTAAGAGAACCACTTCCTTACTAACCTATTTACAACACATATATATCCAGATTAGAATGTCAGTGAGTTTAAAAAAGACAAAAAATTTCACTAGATTTCCCAAAGGCCATTAGAAAATTTATAGAGTCAGGAAGAGGTAAGTCTAAAGAGTGTTAAGTCTAAAATTAAAACAACTGTTAGTATGAAGTCTAAATTATCTGAGCAGTCCAGATTTGAGTGAATTCAAAAGTAGTCAGACCAGTATACTTTGATACTATTTCAGTGGAAATATACAAAAATGACTTTGGTTTTAACAGATAGTACAAGAAAGAACTAAAAATAATACAAAGTAACCAACAATAATAAAGAATGTTATGGATAGATTTCAATCAACACCATCAAGCTTCAAAGTTTTAGGAATTAGGGCGGCACCTGTGGCTCAGTGAGTAAGGTGCCGGCCCCATGTGCCAGAGGTGGTGGGTTCAAACCCAGCCCAGGCCAAAAACTGGAAAAAAAAAAAGTTTTAGGAGTTGCCTCTGGGGAAAGGACTGGAGGTAGTGGTGGGATGGGCAGGAGGAGGTAATACAGAAAATTTTCATTTTAAGCCTTTGTGAACTATTAGGTTTTGTTGGAAAGTTACACATAAGTTACTTGAGGAACTATTTAAATTTAAATAAATAAGTGCCTAGAAAACTCAAGAGAACATTTTCTTTCTGTGCTTATACGCAATGAATTAAAGTTTCGGATGAATAGCAAAACCACAAGCACAAATACCTAAAATGCAAGGACTAGGATTGGGGAGGCAAGAACAGGAGTAATATCTGTAAGACATGAATAGAATATAAACTCAAAAGCAGACACAGAAATTCAAATACTTAAAACCAATGGTGAGTCTATGATCAATACCTCAGCAACTTTACATCACATTCATAATTCACATTATGGATTACAAAAACTCTAGTTATAATTAAAGAGGGGAAAAGATGATAATGTTACATATGACATTATTCCAATTTTATATAATTACTATGATGAAAAATGTGGGAAACTTTCATCTATACTCCTGGGTTGCAGTCCTCTAATCTGACCCATATAAACTATTTATACATATATATTTTTAAATGCCTATAACATTTCTCATTAACTATCAATTATTTACCATTTGCTTATTTTATGTACAGTCCTATGACATACTTACCCGAATAATTAACCTAACAGCTACAACACCAGAAGTGGCCATAATTTTGGCACTATTTGGAATTAAATTAAAGATAGTTGGCATAATGGCTTCAGCTCCATGGTCAAACTTATTTCCCAGAACTGATGACAAATGCCTATAATAAGAAATGAATACTGGACTGTAATTACACTTCTTAGAAATAAGGAAGCATACAAACCACCTAACTTTTAGCACCTTCATTTAAAGTTATCTAGGGATAAAGAACAGAGTCTAAATAAGATACTTAAAAAATATTTCCAGTGTACATGTAGAGAACTTGGCATATAGCCATTAGCTTAAATGTTTTTTCTTAATCATTTCCAACATTCTTAAAGTTGTAAAAACAAAACCACAAATTGATCATATACTAATAAAATGTTAATACAAAAAAGCTCCTTTGGCCCTTTTATCTTTGGCATATGCAGGCTCCAGTGTCTGACTACACTCAAAACTTTATTGACAGCTATTATGCCTCTTTACTGCCACTAGGTCTCCGACTTTCTCACATACATTCTCACACAAGCTGTAGCTGTGATCACTGATGCAGGTGCAGCTACGGTAAAGCTTTACTCCAATACATGCCTTTACCTTTATACCTACATACTTTTCTAGAAAAAAGTTCTGATAATCATACTATATCCTGCCAGCAAATATCAATGAAAAATCTGAGAAACAAAATTTTATAATATTTTATGTTTCCATATTATTAAAACTGCTGGCTCGGCGCCTGTAGCCCAAGAGGCTAAGGCACCAGCTATATACACAAGAGTTAGAGGGTTCAAATCCAGCCCGGGCCTGCCAAAGAATAACCACCACCACAACCAAAAAATGGCCGGGCGTTGTGGGGGCGCCTGTAGTCCCAGCTACTCGGGAGGCTGAGGCAAGAGACTCGCTTAAGCCCAGGACTTGGAGGTTGCTGTGAGCTGTGATGCTACAGCACTCTACCCAGGGTGACTGCTTGAGGCTCTATCTTCCACACACACACACACCCCCAAAAAACTGCTTCAAGTTCAAAATAGAGATTTCGGTACTATGTTACTGAATGAAACAAAATTTAAATTTTTTCAAACTTTACATAATTGGACAGGAAATATTATAAAAGTACTGAAAGAAGTGTTAACTGGAATGGGTCTCAAGAGACTAGCCAAAAGTTACTTTAAGGAGAGCTAGCTCAAATGTTCAAGGAGCCATCTCTGAAGCTCTGTGGGGAGATTATTTTATGCTGTATGTATGAGAATACGGAGCATCGTAGTCCTTACCCCAATGTGATACAAGCCTCCCGCACTACCTGAGACCGCAGATCCTTAGCAGAGAGTTTAAATGCTCCATCCAAAAGACGTAAATGCTGAAAGAAGTTGTCATACTCAGCAGCACCAGCCAAAAGTAAAGATCTAATCTTTTTTAGCTAATGGGACAAAGAAAATTCAGAGACACACAAAACAATTCTTAACATAGAATAGATGAAACAATGGAAGTCATCAAATATAAAAAAGATCAACAGTGAAGATAACTGAGACAGAAATAGTTTTCCCAAGAGAACTGACCCACGATCAGTGTCTGTAGCTCAGTGGTTAAGGTGCCGGCCACATATACCAAGGCTGGTAGGTTCAACCTGACCCAGGCCTACTAAACAACAATAATAAATGCAACCAAAAAATAGCCAGGCATTGTGGTGGGCACCTGTAGTGCCAGCTACTTGGGAGGCTGAGGCAAAAGAATCGCTTAAGCCCAAGAGTTTGAGGTTGCTGTGAGCTGTGTGATGCCACGGCACTCTACTGAGGGCAACAATGTAAGACACTGTCTCAAAAAAAAAAAAAGAAAAAAAAAAGACAGAGAGAATTCACCCAGTTAAATATTACCTAATTCAATGAACAAATCTATATATCGCAAATAAAACCAGATAATTTTTAAAATGCAGGATCTGTGATACAATTTCTACAAAAAATATTTTTTAATGGAAAATCTTTGTGTACTTATAGATTCTATGATACTAATGATAATCAATTGAAAACCTTCCTTTCAGTTTGTAAAAAGCTCTTCCCTCACACCCAAGTCCAATGTGCCACATATTTAATGAATCAAACTAAATATTCCTACACTATTTCTGTATTATACTCCACTGCATCATTAACTGGGCTAGTCTGAGTTTCAAACAGAATACAACAGCAATTTTACCATCTCTCTTCTTGTTGGCCAACCAATGAAAAATAGCTTTCCTTAGATAAAACGTATTCTCACTTTATTGTTCAGCCCACTTTTCACTAATCTACTTTTAAAAATAGAGGAGACACTTTCTAGCAAAAGTGAAGAAGAAAGATATGAAGAAAGAAACATTGAGGAACTAAAACTGTCACTAAAACACTGCTTTACTAACAAATAATCCCAGAAGTACATCTTTACTAGTAAGAGTGGAGGCCAGCATCAGACATTCCACCATTTAGGTCTTTCTTAAAAGAATAGGAGATACATAAAAAGGTGTAAGTTGGTATGTTTTAAAAATAAAAATAAAGTATTCTATTAAAAAGGTAAGGTACAAAAACAGCAATTTATATTTAAAATGTATGCTATTTAAAATTTATAAGAGCTATTTCAATTTCATAAGAAAGTATTTGGGATATTTAAATAAATCTAATAAAAATGTAATCACATGAAGTCAACGACTTACAGCATTTACTCTCTGTTCCCAATCATGCTTGTCATCAGACAATATTTCCCTAATTTTGTTTATGGACTCTTCAAGGTCTCGGCTAGAATAAATCTGTAAACAAAATTAATTTATAATCAATATGAAAACATTTGCAGAATAAACAAAGACTACTTCTTAATCACGAGTCAAGAGCATTTAGTAAGTAGAATAAAAGAATTATTTCATTTTTAAGAAATACCTGTGAATAAATAACTAGAAAATGCCTTAGAAATGAGCTTCTTTCCCATTGTGAGTGTGTACGCACACTAGATTTCCTGCCATGTGTGAGTAACTCTGTCTCTAACATAGCTTTACTATAAACTTAAGATGACTTCATGAAGGAGAAAGAAGCCTACTGGAAAACAGTAAGTGATGCATAAGTCATTTATTACTCTCAGTATTATTACAACATTACATTATAACTACAATTTTAAACACTTTCAAATCTATGTTCTCCTTATCCCCATATCTTACTTAGAAGACAAATAATCTATAATTAATCATGATGCCTGCTGGAAGGTCAAGTATTTAAGGATGAACCTGGGCCTAAGATGTTTGTTACCCGCTTTATATACATATGGCAACCATGGTGGTCAAGACAGTTGTATATAACAAATAGTAAGTGCTAAAGGAATCCAAATTATAGTCAATGTAGGCTGAGAAAATGTATTACCTCCAATTGGAAGCACAAAGTACTAAAAAAAAGTGTCACTATCCCAAGTTTTATAAATAATCTTTGTTTCATCTCTTAGATACTTTTTAAAAAGCATCGAAGAAGGTATGAACTATGTTTTTATTAAACCATTCTCTATAGCTTTTCAGGTAACAAAATTCTTCAAATCTAGAAAAATCCTTAAATAAACATGTGTCTTTATTCTCTCATTTAGCCTAACCATTCATTTCTTTCTCTTTGATGTGACCTGACTCAGAAACATAATACTAGAGCAACCAACATCTCCCCTGTTCTTACTGGGAGATCATCTTGATCCTTGATTTTTGCCCCAACATTTTCTACTCTGTACCTTTGATCTCCTACAGTCTTAATATTATAGTTAAAAACTACCTGACCTCATAAAGAACTCTGCATATGGCATATTTAAAAAACAAAATTTGAAGAATATGTCTGTCCCTGTTGTTAATCACATCCAAATATCTTCATTCACCTGTACTACAGGCACATCGTCAAATGCTTTAATAAAGTCCTCTTCATCGACAGCACCAGCTCCTTCTTTTGCAGCTGTAAAAAAGATTAAGATTAACAATGCATAAAATGTACATTGGAAAAGTGTGAAAATAAATAATTCAAATTAGATTTTAGAAGACTTATAATTAATTCCTTAAAGACTTCATATGAATTTGGAGTGACATGAAATTGTAAACATTACCGATTGAAGCACAGTAATTCTACTGTCGTATACACATTAGCTTGAGGTCAATTAAAGAGACTACGTGCTTAAGTAGGCAGAGTCTAGGTTTTAAGGATTTAGATACTTTATGTTATACTAACATGCAAATCTTGTGAAAGACTCCCAATAAACAGATAATGAGAGAAAATTTAATTCTTCAAGAAATTACATTATGTTATTATTGGGAATTCTGTGCATCAAATTTGTAAAGAAGGTCAAAAAATTCTAAAGAATTGAACAGTTTCATTGCAACTTTATATTAGTTTCAAAACATTTCCATTTTCTCAAATTCTTGATAAAAATGTCAATTTTTCATTTAAGCATCAGTTTCATTTAAGCATAAGTTTCCCCTACAAAGTTATCCTAAAATGCTTTGTACATTTAAAAGTTAATTGTTATCATCTGGAAAAAGTTAACCATATTCTGCCACATACAATGAGCACATTTTTGCCCAAATTTTTGAAGGAAAAATAAGGATGTGCATTATACATGGGTGGTACTAATTTTGTAGTTATACCAATATTTTGAACTCTTTTATTTATACTTGCAAGTGAAAAGTATAACTGCAGAAAGTAGTAACAACACCATATGCAAAATAATACTCTGGAATATGGTACTCCCATCCCTCCATACACCTGCCTGCAGTGGCCCCGTCATGGGGCAGGCACCACAGCTATAGGAACCTCTAGCCCACCTGGCTGATCAGGTAGGACATTATTGCTACCATCATCTTAGAAGCGGGAATACTGCCCACAGTGACATGACGGGTAAGTCTTGGGACTTTGGAAAAAAGAAGGCAGAAGTGGCTGCCTCCCTCTCTCATAAGAGGTGCAAGGCATGGAGCCAGCTGCTGCAGAGAAGCTGGCAGAGTCCAGCTGGCAGGTGAGTGTGTTCCAACCTACGTTCCTGATCTCCCCCAACTGTCCCCTCTCAGCATACCTTTGTCCCCACATCCTCTCATTTCCTATTCCCACCTGTGCTCATCAGTGTGAACAAGGTCACAGCCAATCCACTGAGAGCCTGGAGGGCTTATTTCCCAGGAAGCCGGCGTGAGAAGCCAGGGCCAGCCCCACCTGCCCCAGGGTCCTGACAGAAATCCCTGCGCTTTCTAGGCTGCCTTGTCTCTGTCTTGCCGCTGGTCCCATTCTGAGGCCCTGGGACATTGTGCTGAGCTGGAAACTGGAAGGCTATTCTACCAGTAGCCTGCTGTTTCTGTCTATGAGGATGTTTGGGCTGTGAAGCACAAAAGTTCAGGGGTACCTGAGACCAGATTATAATTCTGACCCCATGACTTGTCCAAATCCTCAAAGTGTTGAGCTGGTACTGTGGATAATTTACCAAACTTGCCAGTAGGAAGAACCATCTAGGGTGCTTGTCAATAAAACTGATACCCAAGTCTTTCTCATACAAAGTTTATTCAGTATACATGTATTTGGTTCAGAAGTCTCATTTTAACCAGTTCTCTGGTGATTTGCAGGACTTGCGCATTTGGGAAAGGCTGGTGTTGTTCATTCTAATGTTACTGAATGCTCAAGGTCTGGATGGCTTAAGGAGGTCATGGTCTAGTCACTAAACAGAAATGTAAATGCAGAGCACTTCACTGAGGTACCATCAGGGAAGCCTTCCTGGGGGAGGTTGGGTGGGGTGGTTAGGTCATCCTGACCGCTCTTATCTGCCACCTAGGCTTGCTCCTGGCTTCTCTGAAAAGGCTGGCTTCCTACCTTTCACAGCCACGTCCATCTTCCTTTAAATAATTAAAATGACAGATTTTTTTCCTGAAGTTTGGCAAAATATGTGGGTGCGCATTATATATTGGGGTACATTATACATGGCAAATATAGGTATCTCTTATTTTTTATTAAATCACAACTTTGTACATTGATGCATTTATGGGGAAAGGTATCTCTTTTAGTGAATGAACTCTACACATGAAAATCAAGTGACGCCTTATCATAGCAGTTCTCAACCTGTGGGTCACGACCCCTTTGTCACAATGAAAATACATCATAGGAAGGTTGAGAACGACTGCCTGGTCAGATTTTTATTTTTTTTTAGAAATACAGTCTCACTTGATTGCCCTCAGTAGAGTGCCATGCTGTCATAGCTCACAGCAACCTCAAACTCTTGGGCTCAAGTGATCTTCTTGCCTCAGCCTCCCAAGTAGGGACTACAGGCATCTACCACAATGCTCAACTATTTCGTAAAGATGGGGTCTCACTCTGGCTCAGACTGGTCTAGAACTCATGAGCTCAGGCAATCTACCTGCTTCGGCCTCCTAAGTGTTGGCATTACAAGCGTGAGCCACTGCACCTGGCTCAGATTTTTTTTTTTACATAATGCTTTTTTCCCCATAATAATGTTTTTTTTCTTTTTTTGAGACAGAGTCTCACTATGTCACCCTCCATAGAGTGCCATGGTGTCACAGCTCACAGCAACCTCAACCTCTTGGGCTTAAGCGAGTCTCCTAATTCAGCCTCCTGAATAGCTGGGACTATAGGTGCCCACCACAATGCCCGGCTATTTTTTGTTGCAGTTGTCATTGTTTAGCTGGCCCAGGTCAGGTCCGAACCTGCCAGCCTTGGTGTATACGGCTGGTGCCATAACCACTGTGCTATGGGAACCAAGCCCATAATAATGTTTTTAAAATTGGTATCTACCTCAGTGGGCAGATGGGTGGATTTAAAAAGAAATGGCAACTACAGTCATCCTTATAACCCCTATTAATGATATACATTGATTAATATGACTGCTTTTCTAAAAGCATCTTCCCAGATATGCATGTCTCCTGTGGCGTTAAGGGGTCCTGATAGATTCCTTAGACGGGAAAGAGTGTTGTTTTGTTTTGTTTTTCCCAGCTCAAGCTGTCACTCTATAGATAGAGTGCTGTGGCGTTACAGCTCACAGTAACCTGCAGCTCCTGGGCCTAAGCTATTCTCTTGCTCAGCTTCCCAAGTAGCTGGGACTACAGACACCCATCACAACGCCCAACTATTTTTTGGTTGTAGTTGTCATTGTTGTTTGGCAGGCCTTGGGCTGGGTTCGAACCCGCCAACTCTGGTGTATGTGGCTGGCACCTCAGCCGCTTGAGCTACAGGCGCCAAGCCAGAAAAGAGTTTTAAAAGCAATTCTAGGTAGCAGTAAATGCATGCCATCTCTCTTGATGAAGACTATAAACACGTGTTAACAAGCTAACTGTAGTGGATGTGGTGTTGTATGCCCATTTTAGCCTAAGGATCAGATCCCATGCTCTGGCTTCTCTTCAGATCACATAAATCTTCCGCCTTTTACTAAGGATCAGATCCCAATGAGCAGATAGGTCCTGAATGGATCCTATAAATAGGCTCTGCACTATGTACCCATATACCTAAGAGGATTCAAAGACCAACAACAACAGTCCCTGTGCCCAAAGAATCTGACAAGAGTCAACCAGTACATTCATGACTGTGGTGTTAAACAAAATGAAAAAAGAATGAGAGCAGGGCCAAAGGAAAGAGGGATAATATCTCTGCATAATCTATATGGGAGGGGGGGCTACTCTGGAAAAGGTACTGGTGATGGATGGGAAGGAAAGCAGAAAATTTCTAAGTCTTGTTTGTGGAGCTGATGATTACCCAAGAACACACAGAAAAAAGATAAGAAAGATTATTCAGCCATAAAAGGAAGTATTGATACATGTTACAAGACAGATCAAACACTAAAAATGTTTTCTTTAAAATGGTTAATCTTATGTTACATGAATTTAACCTCAGTAACAAAAAATAAAAATTTTTTAAATGCACCATAAGAAGATTAGGAAGAACTAAGAAGAACATGATCTTCACTTTGTGCAGCTGGCACAGCTCCCCTAACGGGTCAGGAGGCAGAGTCAAGATACCAACATTGCAGGGGCCATTTGGAAATTAGGAGAAACCATCAGAAGACAGTATTCCAATCTTCATGCAGCATTGATGCAGCCCATTCAGCTTTGGCTTTTTCAGCTCACAGGATTCCCACCACCACCACCAGCAGCTCAAAAGCCCAATGCTAAGAGCAAAATGGTACTAAAAGCAGCCGCTACACAATTTTTCAGAGTTAAAAAATAGGAAATTTGCATGTAAATGTAAAATTTGACAGCAAAATGAGAGTTGTGTATAACAAAACATAAGCTGTCTAGACTGGAAGAGTGGGAAAGAAGGGATTTGGGAAAGAAATCTTTGTAAATCAATTAGCTTCAGAGAGGTAATCTTCCACCATTTATTTAATTCAACAGCTGTACTGGTCTCACAAGGAACACTGTTACTTGCAAGAACAAAATATATTTTAAAGACAGAAAATATAATCTGACTTCTGGATTATTCCCAGTCCCACGGTGGTTTCAGGCACTGCCTGACCCTGACAATCAAGGAACGCCACCACAGTGAGCACTTGTTCTTTATCTTTGAGCCATGCTTTCCTCTGTGTTGGCTTCCCTATCCTACAGAATGTGGCAAACGGTCAACGCTGCAGGTCCAACTTCTATCCCGCTAGTATATTATAGCATGGACTTTGCAGTGCTAATTCAATTAAAGACTAGCAAGCAGGAACATGCTGTATATGGGGACTGTATCACTTCTGAGGGACACAACAGGGAAATGCCTTCACCACCAGTTTGAAAAGCTGGCACAGCTGACCCCAGATCATCAACTAGGGCTTGGACTTACCTGAAGACTTGGATCCAAGAGAGGATGATCCAAGCCGGCGGGTGGTCCCCATTCCAACGTTTCTCCGTGAGCTTGGTGGAGCCTTGGATGATGTAGAACTAGCAGAGGAAGGTCTATTACCATCCACAGAATCTTCATCTTCAAAATTTTTATCTAAACAGTAAGCATAGAAATTGTTTTCCTGTAAGTACGTTTTAATCTGAACAACTAGTTTTAGAGATGAATGGTTTTCCTGCTCTTTGGGAATCTCAGATACTTGTCCAGGGCCTGGAAAGCCTCAGTAAATCCAGATCACGCTTGCTTTCCTATATCCAGAATGCCTTCCCACTGCAATTTTGGAAAACAGAGAAAAGATGAAGAAATAAAAAAAACTCTCATAAATCATCACCTTTAATATTTTGGAATAATTCTGACCATTCTTTCATATACTTTTTTTTTAATAGTTTTATTAAATCATAATTGTGTACATTGGTGCAATCATAGGGCAGAATGTGCTTCATATACAATCAGAAACATTTTGATCGTACTGTGAGAGATAGCCCTCATAGCATTTTCTTAATCACTATATAA
>CAUYRH010157434.1:0-16067 GCA_963574655.1 Perodicticus potto | reverse complement strand
CACTCACTATGCTTTTAAGAAAGTGTTATCTGAAAAGTGCCTGGAAACTATGCTGAAAAATCTTTTCTGTGTATTCCAAGTTTACCATATTATATCATTGGTTACAAAATTTTACCCCTCTGTTACCCATCACGTCATATTTTTAAAATTCATTTTTAAATTCTCCAGTTCTATTCTTACAGCTACCCAACATTCATTATTAATCTCACTAAAGATGTGTCATTAATAATGACTGACTTCTATTAGTAATTGGCGCATTACTAACTATTGCCATTCTTCTAGGACCCTTCCACTGTTAAATCTTTTAGACTTTGACCAAAGATGTAAATACCCCATAGTGTGAGTTTTTACTCTAAGTAAAGACCCATACATGTCTCCATGGTGGTTGAGATGGTCAGAGGGTCACACGGTGGTGTGATGGAAATGACCCCAGGTTTGGAGCCAAGTGCATTTGGGTTCATGTACCAGCTCCATCACCAACCAGGTAGCTGACCACAGTGAAGCCTCAATTTCCTTTAAATATTATTACCTTCCTAAAAGGATTCTTATGAGGATTGCAAATAATCCCAGCACAGAGTAAATATTAAACAGTACTAAAGTATTAAAAATATTACTACATGAGCGTTAAATGGGAGAAGACCTTTTGAGATTATCTCATGGTCTAAGTAAAATAAGGCCACTGGCAACATGGATAGAAGCAGAGGTCATTAGGTTAAGTGTTATAAATCAGGCACAAGAAAGACAAAAGTCCTACATGTTCTCACTCAAGTGTAGGAGCTGAGAAACTGAATCTCAAGGGGGCAGAGAATAGCCCCCAATGATCATCAGAGGCTGGGAAAGGAAGCGGGTGGGGGGAGAAGGGAGGTTAGTTAAGAGGAACAAACATACAGCTAGAAGGAAAGAAGTTTCAGTATTCAGTAGTACAGTAGGGAAATTATAATTAATAATTTATTGTATATGTTTATACATTGTATATGTTTATAGCTAGAAGATTCATAATGTTCCCAACTCAAGGAAAAGACAATCCCAATCACCCTGATTTGGTCATTGTACATTGTATACAGGTATCAAAATGTCACACATAACCCAAAAATACGTACAACTATGCTATATCTATAAAAAAAATAAAAATTAGCATAAGCTTGCTGGATTTGAAATTCAAGTTTACATAGATTTTATGTTTGTATCCCCAAACTACCTAAAACTCACACTTTTTTAATCAGTCAGAAGAATGAAATACATTTAGAAACTACATTGCCCAATAAGGTAGAAAGTGACCCATGAGGTTCCTGTACAACAGTTGTGACGGGTGGGTTGCCTCATCTCCTCAAATGCTCTGCCGGGAAAACCTCTTATCATTTGGACCTCTCAATTGGGAACTTGTTTAACGTTGTATTTATTCGCACAAAGGACAAAAATGTGTTGCATTTCTGAGCACTGACGAAGTTTGCTCACACCCTCTCCCCCCAGTACGACTTCGTGGAGCTCCTGGACGGCAGCAGACTGATCGCACGAGAGCAGCGGAACCTGCTGGAATCAGAAAGAGCAGGGCGGCAGGCGAGATCCATCAGCCTTCACGAGGCTGGCTTTATCCAATACTTGGATTCTGGAATCTGGCATCTGGCTTTTTATAACGATGGGAAAAATACAGAGCAGGTGTCTTTTAATACCATTGTTATAGGTAAGAATGGTAATTAAAAGAGCAGTTTGCAGCCTAAGACTGTTAACTGGAATGTTTACCGATTGCCAATTTGGGGTGACTCCTGGATGTGTTGAAGCCCAAGTGCGAGAAATATTTTCAGATTGTTCATGGGAGAATATGTGACAAACTCAGGAAGCCTTTGAAGAAAATATTATCTGTAATTAACCTTGGGAGAGGAGAGTGCATCATAAAAACAGTGTTAAAAAATCTGTACTCAAAGTGACAATCCTTTGCTTTGCTGTTGGAATGATCTGGTGTGGATGAGGATCAAAGTGACACTGCTTATCTTTTGTAAGAGGCAGGCAACACAAATGTTCCTTCTTTCTCTTTTCTTCAGAGTCCGTGGTGGAATGCCCCCGAAATTGCCATGGAAATGGAGAGTGTGTTTCTGGAACTTGCCATTGTTTTCCAGGATTTCTGGGTCCAGATTGTTCACGAGGTATGCAAGTGAGATTCTTTTCTTAAGCCAACAGGAAGAAGCTGTAGAGACACAAGTAATTCAGGAAACTATCAAGACAAGAAGGAAAGGAGGGGGAAAGTCTTTTCTTTTGGAATCTTGGTGGAAAATGTGACTATTAATTCTTCTGTCATGTTTTATTTCACAGCAGCCTGTCCAGTGTTGTGTAGTGGCAACGGGCAGTACTCCAAGGGACGCTGCCTCTGCTTCAGTGGCTGGAAGGGCACCGAGTGTGACGTACCGACAACTCAGTGCATTGACCCGCAGTGTGGGGGTCGTGGGATTTGTATCATGGGCTCTTGTGCTTGCAACTCGGGATACAAAGGAGAAAATTGTGAGGAAGGTAAACATGTCAATATTTATAAAAGTCTGTTGTTATCTTCATAAAGAAACAGATTATACCTGCAATCTTTAGCTTGGCAGATCAACCTCTTTGTATATGCTTCTTTAGGAAAGTAATTTTGACTTCCAGATTCATGAATGCATTGTCTCATTAGCATTTTAACTAATAAAAAGAACAAATACCAAAAAGCCTCTTTTGCTCTTTTTCAGTAGTGTGATTATTTTTTTTTTTACACTCTGAGAAATAAGCAAACATCTGTGGCTTGAAACCAGCAGTTGATTGTTGATTATATTTTTCTTTTTATTGTTTTGCACGTTGATGGCAGCTTTTAAATCTAGGATTTTAGCATCTCTAGAAGACAGAATATTGAGCATTATATGCAAGTGAAAAAAGTACGCCGTCATGGATGTGTTCCATAATCTCTATACGTATAATGATGAGAATCAAGATACAGTATTGTAAAATGTAGTTAATTGTTTTCTCAAAAACCAAAAAAGCACCATTTCCGTTCTTCAATCAAATTGATTTTATTGATCTGCACACACAAAGTAATGCAATTAAGTCTCTGGAATTAAATTTTCAGGCCATTGACCCTACAAGTGTAAAGTTTTATTGAGTCAAATTGCTAAATTAAATCTCGTCATCTAAAGCACATTAAAGAGAATTAAGAAGGATAGAGAGTGTACAACTCATTTATTTCTCAAATAGTCTGAGGGTCCCATAGAGCTGTCAGTACGCAGTGGCCATGGATTAGGTCAGCCGATGCAGATTTTGTTATAGAGAAGGAAACACTTATAAACCCCCAATTAGGCAAAAGAGAGCAAAAGGCTGAAACCTCCAGCGCCTGTGTGCGAGATTCATGAAAATTACAAATCCTCACAAGAGTTCCAGTTACCTAAATGGCATTGGACTGGTCCTTAATGCTTTATTGTATTACCAGTCTTTGTATTTTCAGAAACAAGTGCTTGAAATGGTATGTAAATATTTGATTATTCAAAAATGTTCATTAGATTAGGGTTGACTTCTTTATCCTGCAGGTGCTGTGGTGTCTTCTAGATTTAATAAAATGTGTTCTTTTTTTCTTTACTCTAGCTGACTGTCTAGACCCCGGGTGTTCTAATCATGGTGTGTGCATCCACGGGGAATGTCACTGCAATCCAGGATGGGGTGGCAACAATTGTGAAATACTGAAGACCATGTGTCCCGACCAGTGTTCCGGTCATGGGACGTATGTTCAAGAGAGTGGCTCCTGTACTTGTGACCCTAACTGGACCGGCCCAGACTGTTCAAATGGTGAGGTTAATACATGGAGTAGAGCTGAGTGCATAATATTATTTGGCTAAAGATGATAGTGTAATTTTTAAAATAAACTTATTAAACTTAATACAAATTTTAGTAATGCGATTATAGAAATAAATATTAAGTGTTAAAATATAGTTATAGAGCCAAGCTTAGCCAACTCATCATTAAAATTTCCCCTTTAGCATTATTGGGAGGAATAATTTTTCAGTTGCACAAGATACCCTATCTTCTTAACTTTCACTTTCTTGAACTGCTAATAACAACTAGCCTCTCTGCAGGCTCAAGTACAGTTTTATGTCTTACGCACATTATCTTATAAACAGAGATGCCTCAATATAAAAATATATATGTGGGGCGGCACCTGTGGCTCATCGAGTAGGGTGCCGGTCCCATATACCAAAAGTGGCGGGTTCCGGCCTCGGCTGAATTGCAAAACAGAAAAAGAGCCGGATGTGGTGGCAGGCGCCTGTAGTCCCAGCTACTCGGGAGGCTGAGGCAAGAGAATCGCCTAAGCCCAGGAGCTGGACGTTGCTGTGAGCTGTGTGACGCCACGGCACTCTACTGAGGGCGATAAAGTGAGACTCTGTCTCTACAAAAAAAAAAAAAAAAAGTGTGTATATATATATATATATATGTAAGGCTGAATATAATCAGAATAAAGATAGAATGATATGTATTTTGGTTCAACACTGAGTTTTTAATCTTTATAATACGATTAGAATAGAAATGGCAGGTAGTAGTCTTGTTTCATCAAGAAGTTGTTATCAAACACTAAAGTGCATTGTTACAGGTCCTGTAAGAATAAAAGAATAGCAAGATGGCGCTTGCCCTCAAAAGCAGTGGTTTTCAAATTTTTTGACAACAGTGTACAGTCTTAAATATATTTCCACATCATGACCTGGTGCATGTATGCAGACATGCACTCACATAGTTGAAACAAGCGTTTTACAAAGTGATACACTGAGAGGGTTAACGGTGACACTTTGGTGGCTAAAAGACAAGTCAGAAGACTTAGGAACAGTGAGGTAAGGAATGGATTAGCTCAGAGACAATAGAAATGAATGGGATATATTGTATAGAGTTTGGTGAGAAGAGCTATAAGTGCGAAACAAAGGGACTTGGAGTTAATGTTAATATCTATAAATAAGGTGAGGAAGTTGGGAAAGGATGAAGCTGATTAGAGAGGCAGGACGTAGAGGAGGTGATAGTCGAGATGTTTGAAATAGAAAAGAGGATAGATTGTGTTGGGACACTCACACCACCTGTGCAAAAAATATAAAATTAGAAAGAAGAGAAAAATGGAGGGAGGAGCAGCAGCTAGAGAAAGGAGAAACAAGAGAAAGGACACATGGACTAGCAGCAGTGAGCAAATAAAAACATGCTGCATGAAGCTGACATGCAGTGACAGGGTGTGCTTGCTCCCGTCCTGCCCACGGTCATCGTCCCCACCGCCCAACCTGTTATCAGCAGTTCAGTGGTTAAGAACATGGACTCAAGCGCCAGACTGCCTAGTCATGTTTTTGGACTGCTCATTTACTAGCCCCAAGACAGTGAGCAAGTTGTTTGACTTCTCTCTGCCAGGGTTTCTTGATCTATAAAAAGAGGGTAATAGAAGGACTACTTTGTGGAATTGTGATAAGATTTAAATGAGTTAATATGTGAAAAGCACTTAGAATAGTGTCGTATACAGCAAGTACTCAATACATATTAACTGTTAATAGACGTGTCGGTGGCAGTGATGTCAGTAAGTATGGGAGAAGTACTCTAAACGATGGCTCAGCGTAGTTTGTCATGCCCAACTCCTCATCTATTCACAGGAGCGTCCACATAAAATTCTTGATTGGATATGGTCTCCACATGTGAGATTTATAAGATGCATGTTGTTTATTCGTACTATCTAATGGCGTAAGATTAACTGAAATCTTGCAAGGTAGTTAATCCACATGGTTATTTTTAGCAAGGAGAAAAAAAGACTAGTAATTTTTGCAAATTGCTGTTTCCTTGCCTTTTTAGAAAAGTAAGTGACATCTCTGCTTCCTTATGAATCAATATTAGCATGACAGAGTTATCTGCCACCTTCATCTACTACAAATTGAATCCTGGAAGCCCATACTAAACAAAGTTTTCTGTAGGCTACTTTGTAATACTGATGAAAATTTTCTGTTCAACCTATAACTAGATACAGTATTGAAAAGACAAGTTTTTGTCCTTTCTCCCTCCCCCCTCATTTCTCTCCTTGCGGCCCTCCATTTCTTCCCTCCCTTCTTCTTATCTTATTTTATTCTTCCTCCCTTCTGTTTTAGCCACCTTTGAATAGATTGGGAAACCACAAACTTTGGTTAAAAATTCATGTCTGCCGGAGCAATAACATTTATAGGTTAAATAAGAGTAGGAACATCACCTGCAGTCTGGATTAGAGAAGGCCTTGAATTCTCACCAGAGAGTTTGAGGAAGTCATTGCCACCCGGCATTCATCAAGCGTGGGTGCACATTACCTTCTTTTGTCCTCTGTTCTTCAGAAATACATTTTGTAATTACAAGAATCAAAATAAGCATTTAGTTGTTTCTGTTGAGTTTTTATCTACACTAAAAAGCCCTTTCCACAAAAAAATAGCCAGTTAAATTTTATAGAGATAATTACTGAGATAGTAAAGCTCCTTGGTTCAGGTCCCTCTATAAAACAAGCACACCAGCTATAAAATAGTACTTGCTTTCGGTCGCCATCCTGGTTTGCTTCCCACAGATATCCATGCAGGAAAGGAATAAGCGTAATAGCCCATTCTTTGCTTCACATGAAGTTGTTAAAATATATTACCTGAATTATTTTATAAAGGGTAGTTTGTAATTAATACCAAATAGCGCAAAAGCTAATTCAGTTATCTTCATATTACTCTGAATAGCAAAACAAAAACATAAATGTTAACTTAAAGAGTAAATTGGCTGCCAAAATCACATATCACTGTTCTACATATTTAGACTAAATTCTTTTATGCTGCCGTAATTATTATGCTAGTTGATAATCTGATTGTACCTGTGCATTAAATGACTATTTGGTCATAGTGAGTGAAGATTTTTGTCCTATTCATCTTGGTACCCTCAGTGCCAAAGAGAAATTTAAGATGTGTATTAAACTCTCAGCATATAGAGTAGCACAGCAAATACAGTACTTGTCTTCTAAGGAAAGTAATTAAGTACAGGAAAAAATCTTACTAAACTTTGCTGTAAGCTACAGAAAGACAGAAAACTGATACAGAGTTAGTAGTCAAGATCTCAAATATGCTTCTGTTCACCCTATAAAAATATCTGGTCTCACATGCCTCAAATTCATCTGGCTATTGCATGGTTCTCATTTAAACGTTATAAAACCACTATTGTTCATTTACATTTGTGGCTTAAAGTTTACAAGCAGTATAATTCTCAGTTTCTAACGAAATGAATCCTGAAGGAAAGCGCGTTTCTCACTGCGTCTTTTGTTGTTGTGGAAATGACCTTGAGATACCTAAATTCAATAAGAGAGTGGAGCTTACAACTGAAGAAACATTTGGAAGAGCTGCTAAAAAAGAAGAAATGAATTATATTCACCAGGAAGTTTATAGGTTTGAAAGCAACAGAGCCCTCCTCTGTCTTCATCTGCAGTTTGTCCATTAATTATCCCTTCAATTCCACTCCAATTAAATTAACTCTAATTAATAAGTTCATTACAAAGATTGACGCACCTTGCTCAAAGCTAGTGTGCTAGAGGCTGATAAACACCTTCACCCTAATGAAAAATTGATTAGATTGAATAAAAAGGAGGGGCTCAGAAAGAAACCTCTTGCTGCTGGAGCCGAGTTGATGTTATGTTGCTCTGAAGTTAATCAAACTATCTGGGATCTCTTAATCAAAAATTTAATTCAAAAGAGAGAAAATGTGGCATGAAAAAAAACCACGTGCTACTTTCTTCTGGTTAATAGTCATGGATGATGTTTATAAGAAATACTACAACTTTCATAGTGCCTCAATACCATGTTTAAAGTTAACCTGTAAGATAGAGAATTAGGGTATCTAAGAAATATTTTTCTCATTCATTCCCTAAGGAACAAGAACATGTGACTACATCAATAATTACTGTTTTTTAATTTTTTAAAAAAGGCTTAGTACATCTGTTGTATGTTAGAAATGATTTCAGATTTGTATTGTTCTGCATTTTTATTTTTGCAAGAAAGCCAAAGCTAAATGATAGTCTTACAACACCAGGCAAAACATTACTAATCTAGTTAACTTTATGTAAGAAGAATAAAAAATGAAATAACCTTCAAAGTTCCTTCTCCCTGTCTATCTCCCTTCCTTTCAATTGGCTGTAGTGTAATAAAGCTGTTAAGAAAATTTTGTGAACATTTATTTGAGATGTCTTGAAGCCTTTTCAAAGACCCTACCTGGTATTAAGGTGTTTGAAGTTATCTGGTCACTTGTGCTCCCTTCAGTAACTCTGGCAGGTGAGAAACCTTGTTTTTCAGATGATAGAGTCAATAGTATATACAGGGTGTCCATAAAGTTTGTGTTTAAAAAAAAAAAAAAAAAGAAATTTGTATCTATCAATAGTATAGGTATACTGAATAGGAAAAAAACAATGTCTTTTATTTAACCAGAGTGTCTGTGTGGTTAGACAACTTACTGAAACAAGCTAGAGAACTTACCATAATCTTCTTCTTAATAAAGGTTTCCAGATAGTACTTGTACCATTGTAAGTAATCTGTTTTCAGTTCTTACCATATGAGACCCCAGTCCTACAATGTTTAGATACTGAAATATTTCATTAATTGGGGTAGAGGGTGCATGTTTTCTTGGCTACCAACGATACTCTTACATATCCTATAAGAAATAGTACAACTCTCAGTGCCCTGAATACCATGTGTAAAGTTAGCCTGTGAGAGAATTCGGGTTTCCTACAATCTTCGGCAAAAGGTGTTAATATAGTTAACTTTATTTATTTATTTATTTGTCTGTTTGTTTATTTGTCACCCTGGGTAGAGTGCCACAGCTCACAGCAACCTCAAAATCCTGGGCTTAAGCAATCCTCCTGCCTCAGCCTCTTGAGTAGCTGGGACTATAGGCACCCACCACCACCCTGCCTAGTTTTTCCATTTTTAGTAGAGACAGGGTCTCTCTCTTGCTCAGGCTGGTCTCAAACTCCTGGCCTCAAAGGATCCTCGCTTCCCGGCCTCCCAGAGTGCCTAGATTGCAGGAGTGAGCCACCCCGCCCAGCCTAATACAGTTAACTTTATATGACTATTCTCTCTCTGTGATGTTTTCTGTATAAAATATCTTCTATACGAGGTAAAAAAATAATGCATAATGATTGTATATGTACTTCATGCATGATTACAGCATTAAATGATGAATGAAGATCTGAAATTCTATCATTGGTAATTCTGAATAACCAATGCTGAAATTAGTAGGCAGATACTATTGGCTTCTTTACAACAATTTTGTTTTTCACTGTAACAAATTGAAGATGTGGCTCTGCTGATCCATGCCCCTTCTCACTCCTGCTACTCTTGTCTCCTGCCGGCTTCCTCTTTCCCAACATAGAAATCTGTTCCGTGGACTGCGGCTCCCACGGCGTTTGCATGGGGGGCTCCTGCCGCTGTGAAGAAGGCTGGACAGGCCCCGCATGTAACCAGAGAGCTTGTCACCCTCGCTGTGCTGAGCATGGGACCTGCAAGGACGGCAAGTGTGAGTGCAGCCAGGGATGGAACGGAGAGCACTGCACCATCGGTAGGCTCCCCTGCGCCCTGTCCACCCTGCCCCCCTGCCCTGTCTGCCCTGCCCATAGTGCCTGCCCTGCCCTATCCTTGGTGCCCTCCCTGTCCCCCCATCGCACCTTGTCAGCTCCGCCCACTCTCTGCCCTGTCTACCCTGTCCTTGGTGCCCGCACGCTGCACCCTGTCCCCAGAGCCCACCTCTTCAGCTGCTATCACTTACTTCTGCACATTATTGATTTTTTATTCATCTCTCTTCAAAGGGAACTATTTTTTACAGTATGGTTGTCATGTTGCAATAACAATTCAGTTCTTTCAGAAATGTGACAAGTATGAGGTACAGATTTTGTACTCATAATTTTTGTGATGGTCATGAACATTGACTAACATAAAGCAGATTCTGTTATCTCCTTAGAAATAAACTTTTAAACTTTTAGTGGATATTTCTTTCTTCTTTTTTTTCTTTCTTTCTTTTTTTTGAGACAGAGTCTCTGTTTGTCACCCATGGTAGAGTGCTGTACCGTCGTAGCTCACAGCTACCTCAAACTCTTGGGCTCAAGCAATTCTCTTGCCTCAGCCTCCCAAGTAGCTGGGACTACAGGCACCAGCCACACTGCCCAGCTATTTTTAGAGACTAGGTCTCATGGCTCAGGCTGGTCTTGAACCTGTGAGCTCAGGCAGTCTACCTGCCTTGGCCTCCCAGAGTGTTAGGATTACAGATGTGAGCCAACATGCCCAGCCTATTGGATATTTCTTAATGTTCCCTCTTGCTGCTACATCTCTTAATAGCATTATATTTTTTGCTGTAACAATTCATTTTTTTTTTTTTTTGGTGACATTCTTACTGTGCCACTCTGGGTAAAGTACTGTAGTGTCATAGCTCACAGCAACCTCAAAGTCTTGGGCTCAAGCGATCCTCTTGCCTCAGCATCTAAGTAGCTGGACTATATGTGCTCGGCTAGTTTTTTTCTATTTTTAGTAGAGATGGGTCTCGCTCTTGCTCAGGATGGTCTGAAACTCCTGAGCTCGAGCAGTTCATCCACCTCAGCCTCCTAGAGTGCTAATTGTAACAAAATTTTTCAGATATATGGCCTTTGTGGCCTGTACAGATTCTAGACTCATTCATCTCAGGTTTGTGGGTGTATTGAGTCTCTACCACAGAGGTGCAACATTTTATGACTTGATTTTATAGTACCGTAAGAAACAAGGTAGAAAAAACACACAAGTATAGTGGTTCTTAAACCTATATGGTTAATGCTCCTTAAAAAAATGATGACATTCATGAATATCTGTAGATACAAACATTCTGTAGAAAACAATCAGATGTTCAAGATCAAAATGTTAGTATATAAATGATATTTATCATGAATACAAATACTGTATTTTTAAGATAGTGTCTTTGATTTTGAGTCACTGAGATTAAAATGTTCACTTAGAAAAAATACAATAAAAGTAATAAATTTCTACTCCAATTCAATGGAATTATATGGCATTGATTATAAATTGCATAGTTCTACAGAAATTTCAGCATTTGAGGTACACTGTTTCTCCGCATTGTCTTGTATGCTTAGGGTAAAATTGAACAAAGCTGTTGGGGGAGTGTCGGTGTCTTTAAAGCAGTGGTTCTCAACCTTCCTAATGCCGCAACCCTTTAATACAGTTCCTATGGGTTGCGACCCACAGGTTGAGAACCACTGCTTTAAAGGCTTCTTCCTCCGTTGTTATCTGTAAATACTACATATGATATACTTTACTTTTTGGCTTACAGGAATTGGTTAGCCAGAAATTTTGTCACAGGCAAATTGAAATCACATAGATGTTATAAACTGTCACAATAATATCGTTACAAATGTCATGTGTATTTTTTTTCTAATCTTACTGACATCTCTGACACCTGTTTCAGGGTCTCACTACCACCCCATACTGGTTACCTGCTAGAAGGACTAATAGGACTCAGAGGTAGTTGCACTCAGGTCTACGGTTTCCTACCATGATCAGAAAAGAAAAAGGTCATGTAAGAGCGGAGTATGGAGAAATCCAGGCACCGGCTTGCTAAGTTCCTTCTCTCCCACTGGGAGAGATCGCATGGTACCTTCTCCTCTTCCAATAGCAAGCGACATCAACATGCAGTTATTTCTTCTGCCCAGAGAAGCCATTTAAGACTTCAAGAGACTAAGTTTTTATTGGGACTGCTCAAGCCGTATCCTCTCCCCCACAACCACCACAATTCCAGATAAGCATTTCATAAAAGCCAAGGTGGGCAAAATAACTATGTCGGTATAGGGAACAGCCAGTACCCTGATGCCAGACAAAGGCCAGCCCTCCAAGATCCTACAGATCAGGCCTAGTGGGGTCGCTCTCACCTGCAGGGGACTCTTAGAGCCTGGCTTGTTAGATATGAGCCTGTTGCTCACAGCTGGGGGAATGCTGGAGTCAGCAGCACATATTCACAGCCCATCTGCATGGACGCAGTTTCCTCAGCTCTCCACTTTAAGAGAGGCTTCCTGAGGCAATAGTAACATGTTATATATGTCAGCTTCATTAAGGCAAGAAAAAGTTGACAGGCAGGATTTGAATATCTTTTGTGGCTGTCCAAAGGACAGTGCAATACACCTGTGGCCAAACAGCTGCATGTCCCGAAAGCCCATGTACAAGAGGCAGGCCAGGAAAAATATTCCTGTGGTCTTATTCCTTCATCTCTGTGACCTTACCACCCCTGTACCAAGTCAGAAGTGAACTGATCCTCGAAAAAGTTAACATATCTGTTAAAAAGTTAACAGATCCTGGGAGGTACAACAAACACATGTGTGTATCACTTTGAAAACCAGGAAGAGTACCACAGTTACCTGTAGGCAGGTTTAACTTGCCAGCAGCTACTTAGCAAATCATTTTATTGATTTCCTCATTGACCTTGGCAATATTACACGGATAACAGTGTCCCTTATGTAAACAGTTTTTAACTTTCTCATTGTTTAGGAATAAACAGGATTTCTGTTAGTAGCAGGTCTTTTAATTATTAATGCAACTTTTCTATCTTGCTGTAGTTAATAGCAATCCCATTTTATATTGTTTTTATTTAGTTGGCTGTTTTTATACTGCATATGAATAACAATGTGGGAAATAAAGGACTCACTTCATTTAAAAATAAATCTTGATGTGAACCTTGTAAAAGATGCATAGAACCTTTAATTCGTTGTTTGATTCTTTTATACAATTAGAACTGGTTATTCTAAATTTTGCACACAAAAATCCAGTTTCTTTTCTCTTGTTTACTTACTACCTGTCTGTAGTATGGTCCACAGCGAAGGATTAGACAATCCAGGAAGCCATGGTGTGCTTTCTCATTGGGGATAGTTACTGTGCTGTGCATTTCCGTTCAACACTTCTACATCTGACAGAAAGAAGCTGCTACTTGGTGAAAGAATACTCATAAATCAGCAAGATTTTCTCCTTTCACCGTAATATATGCCAACTCATCGAGTACAAATAGGGGGTTAATTGAAAGAGATAGAGGAGGAATTAAACAGTTAGAAGCAAACAGAAATTCCCAATAGAAAGCAAAGAGTATTCTTCATTAGTCATCTTCTGTCTCCATAAACTCAGTTCATGCTTTCATAAAACTATAGGCATTTTTTTTTTATTGTTGGGGATTCATTGAGAATTCATTCAAGAAACCAGGTTACACTGATTGCACTTGTTAGGTATAGTCCCTCATACAATCGTGTCTTGCCCCCAAAAGGTGTGGCACACACCAAGACCCCACCCCCCTCGCTCCTTCCCTCTCTCTGCTCTCCCCTTCCCCCACCATGTCATTAATTGTCTTCATATCAAAATTGAGTACATAGGATTCATGCTTCTTCATTCTTGTGATGCTTTACTAATAATGTGTTCCACTTCCATCCAAGTTATTACAAAAGCTGTAAAGTCTCCATTTTTTTAATGGCTGAATATGATATATGGTATTCCATGGTATACATACACCACAGCTTGTTAATCCATTACTGGGTTGGGGGGCATTTAGTCTGTTTCCACGTTTTGGCAATTATAAATTGAGCTGTGATAAAACAGTCTAGTGCAAGTGTCCTTATGATAAAAGGATTTTTTTCCTTCTGGTAGATGCCCAGTAATGGGTTTGAAGGATTAAATGGAAGGTCTAGCTTGAGTTCTTTGAAGTTTCTCCATACTTCCTTCCAAAAAGGTTGTATAAGCTTGCAGTCCCACCAACAGTGTAGAAGAGTTCCTTTCTCTCCACATCCATGCCAGCATCTGCAGTTTTGAGACTTTGTGATGTGGGCCATTCTTGCTGGGGTTAGATGATATCTCAGGGTGGTTTTGATTCGCATTTCTCTAATAATTAGGTATAATGAGCATTTTTTCATATGTTTGCTAGCCATTTGTCCGTCTTCTTTAGAGAAGGTTCTCTTCTCTTGCCCATTGATAATATGGGATTGTTGGCTTATTTCATGTAAATTAATTTCAGTTCTCTATAGATCCTAGCTATCAAGCTTTTGTCTGATTCAAAATATGCAAATATCCTTTTCCAATTGTGTAGGTTGTCTATTTGCTTTGGTTGTTGTCTTCTTAGCTGTACAGAAGCTTTTCAGTTTAATTAAGTCCCATTTGTTTATTTTGTTGTTGTTGCAATTGCCATGGCAGTCTTCTTCATGAAGTCTTTCCCCAGGCCAATATCTTTCACTGTTTTTCCTATGCTTTCTTTGAGGATTTTTATTGTTTTATGCCTTAAATTTAAGTCCCTTATCCATCTTGAATCAATTTTTGTGAGTGGAGAAAGCTGTGGGTCCCATTTCAGTCTTTACATGTAGATATCCAGTTCTGCCAGCACCATTTATTGAATAGGGAATCTTTCCCCCAGTGTATATATTCTTGTTTGCTTTATCAAAGATTAGGTGGTTGTAAGATGTTAGTTTCATTTCCTGATTTTCTATTCCATTCCAAATGTCTACGTCTCTATTTTTGTGCCAGTACCATGATGTCTTAACCACTGTGGTCTTGTAGTACAGCCTAAAATCTGGTTTGCTGATGCCCCTGGCTTTGTTTTTATTACTAAGAACTGCTTTAGCTATATGGGTTTTTTCCTGGTTCCATACAAAATGCAGAATCATTTTTTCCAAGTCTTGAAAGTACGATGTTGGTATTTTAATAGGGATAGCCCTGAACTGGTAGATTGCTTTGGGAAGTATAGACATTTTAGCAATGTTGATTCTTCACAACCATGAGCATGGTATGTTCCTTCATTTGTTAATATCCTCTGCTATTTCCATACTTAGGGCTTCATAATTTTCTTTATAGAGGTCCTTCACATCTTTTGTTAGATATATTCCTAGGTATTTCATTTTCTTTGAAGCTATGGCAAAGGGAGTTGTATCCTTAATTAGCCTCTCATCTTGGCTGTTATTGGTGAATACAAAGGCTACTGACTTGTCCACATTGATTTTATATGCTGAGACATTACTATAGTTTTTGATGACTTCCAGGACTCTTGTGGTTGAGTCTTTGGGGTTCTCTAAGTATAAGATATGTCAACAAAGAGGGAGAGTTTGACCTCCTCTGCTCCCATTTGGATGCCCTTTATTTCCTTCTCTTGCCTAATTGTATTGGCTAGAACTTCCAGCACTATGTTGAATAGTAATGGCGACAGAGGACAACCTTGTCTGGTTCCAGTTCTAAGTGGAAAAGCTTTCAGTTTTACTCCATTCAGTAAAATATTAGCTGTGGGTTTGTCATAGATAGCTTCGATCAGTTTAAGAAACGTGCCATCTGTGCCTATACTCTTCAGTGTTCTAATTAGAAAAGGATGCTGTATTTTATCGAATGCTTTTTCTGCATCTATTGAGAGGATCATATGGTCTTTGTTCTTGCTTCCGTTGATACAGCGAATAACGTTTATGGACTTGCATATGTTAAACCAGCCTTGCATCCCTGGGATGAAACCTACTTGATCATGATGTATACTTTTTTTGATGATAAGCTGTAATCTATTGACTAGATTTTGTTGAGAATTTTTACATCTTTATTCATTAGTGAAAATGGTCTGAAGTTCTCCTTTCCAGTTGAGTCTTTTCCTGGTTTTGGTATCAGGGTGATGTTTGCTTCATAGAACATGTTGGGGAAGATTCCTTCCTCCTCGATTTTTTGAAATAATTTCTGCAGTATGGGAATAAGCTCCTCTTTGAAGGTTTGATTGAATTCTGGTGTGCAACCATCTGGACCAGGGCATTTTTTGTTGGGAGATTTTTTTATTTCTTTGGTCTCACAGCTTGAAATTGGTCTGTTCAGGAGATTTATTTCTTCCTGGCTAAGTCTAGAGAGAGGGTGTGATTCTAAATATTGATCCATTTCCTTTACATTGTCAAATTTCTGGGCATAGAGTTTCTGGTGGTATTCAGAGATAATCTCTTGTATCTCTGTGGCATCAGTTGTTATTTCCCCTTTATCATTTCTGATTGAGGTTACTAGAGATTTTACTTTTTTATTTCTAGTTAGTCTGGCCAAAGGTTTATC
>CAUYRH010157433.1:0-12976 GCA_963574655.1 Perodicticus potto | reverse complement strand
TTGCTTTAAAGAAAATTTGCCAGCACTCGAACCTCACCAACCTTCCCATTACCCACATCTGTAATTGATACACTTCGAATTTTATAACTATGCACATCCTTTGATTTCTTAACAAGCAAAAGAAAGAAGGAAAAAAGAAAGGAATCCCTTTGAAGACGGCATACAATCAGGGAAGGATAAGTGTGTAGTTTATTGACTGGCATCTGCAAAGACAAGCATTTGATAAAATTCGCAAGTGTATGGAGGACTAACCTTACGAGAGGAGGGGATTCCACCTGGGATTAGCTTTATAATTGTTGATTGTCTATTTTGCCATTTATAAACTGAAAGAAGGCACTAAAGATGAGAATAATTTATACAATAAAAATATATTAAATGTATAGAAATGAATTTCTATAGGTTAAAAAAGTTTTGTGAACTATTTTGTAAAGACTAATTGAAAGACTAAATGTATGCACTATCAGCAGATGATCAAATTCAAGAACTGAAAGTTGCACTCTCCCTTTTGTTGCCAATGATCCACTAAGAGCATCTGAGTTCCTTCCAAGTCTGACAAAGACTTTTTCCTCACTTACCTCCCATGACCTCTCTTCCCCATTAGCGATACACTGTCGTGGAGCACATCCCATAATGAGTTGCCCTCCTGGATTTTTTGGAAGACATTTGATTAATGCATTTTTAAGCTGATGACTTTTCAGAGAAAAACTCATGCAAATGTCCTAAAAACAAGTTTTTGCTTTACTCTAGTTAAATAATCTGGGCCTGCCATGCAAATAGTTGAATAACATGGATCCTAGTTACCTTATATGCAATTCTTAAAGACCATGAAGTATTTTGGCCAACCGTGAGTAATTAGGATTATAATTTTTTTGCTTCACAGAGTGAGAGTTTTTTTAACAGCCAGAGCCATACTAGAGCCATGGGATGATCTGTCCCAAGATGCACTATTTCTTTGAGGAAGAAGAGAAAAGAAGTATCTGATTGGGCGTGAGGGGTGCAGACTTTTTGCTTCTGTCTACAGGGCAGACAGACAGAACCACAAGGGAAGACAATGACTTTGAGCTCAACCAGTTGAACTGCCTTTTGGGGGCTGCACCTGAACCAAGTGTTTTTTTAACAATTATAATAATGATGATTAAAAAAAAGAAACCTCCCACAGCCTATAAACTGAAACAGGAGAGTTAGTTTCCCACTTTAGAGCTGATGACAACATCAGCCTCGCTTTTGCCCAAGGTGTTTAGAGAGAGACTTTTCAGTGATCTCAGTAACCACTCAACTCTGGGTTCTGTGCAAGCCCAGACTAAGCCCCATCGCCTTATTTTAGGGGTACATCCAGACCTGGCAGGGATTCTGCCACACTGTGCAGCAAACCAGCATGTAGGCTGGGGTGGGAGAGCAAGAGATAGAGCCATCAGAGTGGTGGGGCTTCTTCACAATAAGAACATCCAGAGCTCAGATGAGAGTCTCTTTCCAAAAACAAGCGTTGTTCATCTTACACTAGTTACCATTGTCTGCCAGGCTGCAGTCACCAAAACAAATACAAAAATGCAAAATAATGCATCTTCCTATAGTCTTGAGGCTGCCGTTGCCAGTGGAAGGGCTAGCAATGCGTTTCCCTCTGATGAAAGCTAAATTTCCAGAGACTTCCTTAGAGTGCTCGAAATGTTAAAGATGTGTTCATGTCTGCAATTTGCCAGTTTGGGGTCAAGGCCTACCTTCATCGATATTGCTCCCAGAAGTTTTTGCCATCAGAATGCCATTCCTGATCCCAGCTCTATTTTTAGGCCACCATGATAACTTCTTTGGTTTCTCAACTGAGCATGCAACCATTTATTTAAAGGACTGTCATTAATGAGTAGATGTTTTCGCGGGTTGTGTGATGTGCTTTCCATTTACTAGTGTTGCTGTGACTGAGTACAATCAAATTGAACCACCGACCCTTGGTTTTGTAGTAATATAATTATTTATTTTCCTAGTGCAGATGCTTCCAGATTAAAATCAGCATTTGCACTGATTTTTTTATGTAGATTTATATAAATATATATACATATATATTTGCTTGAAGAATTACCAAGCAAATTGGTGAGAAGGTCTTTTCCTATAGAATTTCCACCTCCATCTGTTGTGTTGTCTTGCGCTTCCCAATGTTGAGGTCTCTAAGGCTCCGACGAACTCGTGTATTTTGCAGCAGGTCTGATGACCTGTATGGAAATAGCATGAAAGTTACCCAGATTACATCTGGTGCAAGTGCACTCGGAGCCTGGGACCAGACTGGTGCTAACACTGCAAACTTTGTCCAGAGCTCTCTCCAATCTGAAGGCTTGCTGGGGGCGCAATGTCACCTTCACACGCTGAGCCCTTTCGGAAAAGTGCCAGATCGTGTCACTGGTGCTATTTTTCATGCTCTGGTACAATGTGTAGCACCACGGGGGTCTCAGCTTTACCAAAATCCAGATGCTATTTGTCAGAAATTACAGGGGCGTTCTGTTTTTGCTCTCCTCCCATAGGATGCGTTGGCCATTTATTTGCAGGCCTTTTCTCCCAGCCCCGAATCCTTGGGTTGGCTGTCTGCTTAGAGAGCCCGACTTCCCGGAGCCCCACGCAGGGCCTCTGTGAGCTGCCTCTTCTGCCTGCCCTTCAGGACACCCGAGCCTGGAAGCAACTCCACACTCCGGCTCGTGATTCTTCCTTCCTCATTCTTTGTCTCTGCTCTCCTCCTCCTTCTGCTTCAATCTCCTTCCTGCTCTCTTTTTTGTGCCTTTCCTCTTTCCCTTCCTCACCACCACCTCTGTTGACTTTCTCCTGCTCTTTCTGTCCATCCTTCCTTCAGTCTTCCTTCTTACTCCCCCTTTTCCCTTCTTTTCCATTCTTTCTCTTCTGCTCACATCTCTATCATCTCCTGCCCCACACCCCATTCCTTGATTTTTCTGTCCTATAAAGGGCTCATGGCTGGTTCAGACAGCAAGTCCTCACACTGGACTAACACACAAGTTCTTTGGGTGGCCGTTTCACCTACTCAGCCCCGAGAGCCAAGCTAAGTGTGAGGTCCTGGCCTAGAGCCAGCTCCAGCACGCTCCTGGAGCCAGCCTGCACCGCTGCCCTGGCAGCGATGATGCACGTGCTGTGGGCCCTGGCAGTGCCTGGGTGCCTCTGCCCAAACACTGCTCCTAAGTGCGCCCACTCCCAACACTCCCGTGGCTCTGAGGACACGTCAATAAAGGCAGACTCTGGCCCCAACAATTACTCTGACAGCAAACCTCTTCCTTCTCATTGAAGCCATGCCATCGCCTTGGTTTGGAGAGAGATATTTTTTCCCCCATTCATAAGGTTTCTTTTTCCCATTTTCATGTGAAGCCCCCTCTGCTTTTCAAGCTGGTGATTGCTCTGGTGAGAATAAATGGACTTGCTGGTGAAATGACATCTCTTCTTTCCTGTCTTGGTCCTGCCTAAATTCTTAACAAAATATTTAAGCCAAGGACTCAGGCTAGCTCCTAAGTTAATCCTATTAATTGGTCACCACCACGGGGTGGAAAAAAGGATCAATTCCCTTAAAGCATGTGGAGTACCTCCTGTGACAATTGATTTGCCAGGGGACTCCCTACAGAAGTCTGTGGCTATATATTTTACTTATGTGTATGTACGATGTCTATGGTATGCATATCATATATACACATATGCCATTAGGTATGAATGATATGGTTGGAAACCCACACACACTCTCCAGTCTGTAAATATCCTTCCTCACTGAAATCTGTGCTTCAGAAGTCGTTTCTTGTACAGCTGTGCAGTTTCTTGTAGCAGCTAAGGACAAAGCTAAGACAGGCGGACAATTTAGACAAAGGTCATCTAAAAGGGTATAGTGTCTTCCTAGCAACTCATAAGGACAGACAACCAGGTGGCAAGGTCGACTCCCAATGGGATGGCAAGCTTTTCTTCTCTCCTTTTTGATTTGTGTTTCCTAAGTGTGTCTTAACTTCTGAGTGCACCAGGCTATACAATTCTTTCAATATGACAATTTTGTGCTTCTCTGACAGGATGTTTCTCCATCGAGCTGTAGTGCAGGATGGGAGGGAGGGGGAATATTCTTTGCCTGGAGTTTACAGAGATACTGCACAGCTTACACTCCTGTTAAGTGTAAATATTCAACGATTCCATTCCATTTGTGTAAAAAATAAAGCACACACGATTATAAAATCAAGATGTATATTTCATACTCAGTGTGTCTGTGTATATTTATTGCATTTCAGTTGTGAGCCGTGGTCCCCCATTGTAAAAATGCCTGATAGAGTATTTATAAACATGTCATGGTTTTATTATAAGATATAAATATTAAAACATTTTATACTTTATAGCAAATGATTTTCTCCCAAAGCATAATTTGTCTTATTTCATAGAATCCTTCATTGCTATTTTTATCAATTTTGTCTGATTCCAGAGTTGAAGTGCTATTAGGGTAGGTTTGCTCTGAAAAATATTGGCGCTACTGAGAGGAACTGAAAGTAGTGCTTTTGCATATTTTTAAATATTGCCATCTTGCTTGCTTTTATCAGGATTCTGCCAAAAATGAACAATGTAGTAAAAAATTATTAAAGATTCTCACATCTATATGGAAAAACAAAATTCAATTTCCCAGTGTCAAAATTATGAGGTTCCAGAAGATACTAAAAATAGAGAATTTTTTTAAATCTGAAACATAGGATGCAAAGAAAGGCACAAATTGGGGCTGCGTATCATTGTCCATATACGTTGGGGCCAAAAATACACCAACTTCCAAAGATCTGAAGACCTCGTCGTAAATGTCAATTTGGGAATCTGGATCTGCAGATAATGTTCTAAATTCTTCAGTGTATGTCTTGTCATATTGACATTTAGACAGCACAGTTCTCACAGCTGGAGAACCAAAACAATTCCACCCATGAAAGCAATTGCTTTGAAGTACACTTTGCTTCTTGGTAAACATATATAACTGGATCAGCCTCTGGGGAAGGCAGAGTCATTGGTCCCTACCATTTGGCCATCACTGTGAGCCAATAGGAATCTGCCAGCTGTCTCAAAGCTATTCAGGTGTTTGGTGGTGAACAAATACTGAGGCCGCATAAGAAGACATTGACTGACACTGCAAGAGCAATGCATTTCAATATGACAATTTCAATGTTTCAAATGTGACAATTATTCAATTTTTAACATTTACACATTTTCACCTGCTTTAATCTTCGTTACACAGTAGGCCAGATTTACCTGATAATAGATATGTTAATAAACAAGGAAAGAAAGCTAGAAGAGCATTTGACTTTTCTTTGCATCCTATTTCATTTCTGTATAATTTTCTAAACCATAAGCATTCTAGAATAAGCTTTAACAAAAAGCTAGAAGTGGCCAGCCTGTCTCTGAACCTAAGGAAGCCTACCTATGAATCTATGATCTCTGTAGATATTCTGAGACCAAATATCCAGCAACAGAATGTAGAAGCCTCCCCAAGCACAAAGCGAAGGAATATTTATAGCAAAAGCCAACAATTTTATTTACACAGCCATACACAGACATTTTAAAGTTGTCAGGGGAGTATGTGTTCTATGAATCATAAACCCAATTTTCATTCTTTGTAATTCACCTTTCCCTTAAGGACATTTCAGAATGCACCACCGCTGTCAACAAACTGATCTCCTTCCCTTTGTAATGTTACAGCCAAAGCATCAAGTTCAGACCCACAAATCTAAATGCTTGGGCAAACCTTGCTAAAGTCTAGGGATAACAAAAAGCAAACAAAAAAAAAAAATAGCCTGATTTTTGGTATGCGCTTAGAGCCCGGCTTTTGGCCAGGCACTATGAGATGGAGGGCATTTCCCCACCACCACCACCACCAAGGTGTCCCTCAAACACAGCTAGACCAGATGTCAGAGCCTTTCCTCTGTTGTAGCACACAGGGGAAGCATTGTGTCCATGCCGGACTCAGCACCTGCCCCAGCAGCTGCAGGTTACAGGTGCCTGCTGTCTCCATCTCCTTTGTTCCCACATACTAGAATACAAATGGGAGTGACTCACTGTAGTTAGCTTTGATTACTCTTTAATTATAAACTTCAAAGGGCAATTTGCTTCACAACTGATACTGAAGCATCTCAGTAGATCGCTGGTGTAAACTGATCATACACAAAAAGCAAGACCCAAGAGAGAAGAGAGTTCTCTCTCAACTTCCCAACTGTCTTCCTGGTTCTGGCTCCCTGTCTTCTTTGGATGATTGACTCAGGTAACATCTGCTCTTCCAGGCTTCTGAATGACAACCCATGTAAATTACACACAGCAGAAAACGAACATCCATTTGATGAGCCTATCACATAAAACAATCTTTATTCCAGCAAAATACAATTGACTCCTCTTCCACCTGAAAGGAGAGGAGAGGAAGAAAAGTTATTTATTTGGCTTTTATTTTCAGGCAGACATTAAAAATTTTGAATTTTGACCAGCCTGAGCAAGAGTGAGACCCAATCTCACCTAAAAAAAAAACTAGCCTAGAGTTGTGACTATATTCTGGTATAGTCCGGGTTGCTCGGGAGGCTAAGGCAGGAGGATTACTTGAGCCCAAGAGTTTGAGGTTGCTGTGAGCTATGACACCATGGCATTTTACCCAAGGTGACAGAGTGAGACTCTGTCTTTTTTTTAAAAAATTGAATTTGTATGGCTCTAGATAGCAAATTAAGTTAACAGGCCTTTTCTAGTGGAATTAAGAGTCCCTCAAAAACAGCAGCTGATTTCTATTCAATGAAAACATGACCCCCAACAAACTAAACAGTCAGGTCCTAATTAGTATGTTTGATTTCCATGAGGCACACCTGTGTAGTAGATGGTCTAAGTAACCTTTCTGCAGAAAATGTGTGGCGCCATCTCCCTCCTTCATCTCACTGTTCTGGTACCAATAGCCCCTGCAGTGAGGAGTTCTCTCATTTTTGGGCTCTCCCACCAGTTTTGCCTTATAATATCACCCACCCTATAATCATTTACTGCAGCCCCCAAATCTGGCTTTGGGTCTGCAGTCTTTTTCCTCAACAACTGATGGGTTGATTTTGACTGTCTGGAATTCTTCATAGTATAACGTTATAGAAAAGTGTGTCATATATTAAAGTGAGGTTAATCAATATATTAAAATTCGGAGTATTTAAGCCAACAATTCATGCAATGAGAGGTGAGCAGTCACTTAACTAAAATGGATCCATAACGAAAATGTTTCCCAAAAAGTTGGAGTTTTTTATTATAAGGTTGGACACTTAAGTTTGCAAACTCATCCTAGAAAAAGTGCTACATACCTCACTGCTGAAGATCACTATTGTCACTTTTGAAGTACTCCCCTTGGCCATCTGGTGACCATAGTGATCTTCAGCAATGAGGTCTGTAGCACTTTTTCTAGGATGAGTTCAGGAACCTAATTGTTCAACCTTGTATTTATTTATCTTCCTTATTTATTGATCTTCCTTTAATTCCTCACACATTTGGTCAGCAAACAATAAACATCCACTTGGATACAGGCGCTACTTAAATGCTATAGTAAAATAAATAAGAAACACACAGAGAACAGCCTTCCTTCTCAAAGAATGCAAGCCTAGTAGCAGAGACATTAAAAAAAATAAATAAATAAAAACGCAGATGCTTTAAAATAGGCCAGTGAGTGTACAAAGACTCTGAAGAATGACATTGACATCCAAGAGTCACACATGTACCTTCTCATGATTTGTTCCATTGCTCATACCCTGGGAAGAATATTCATGGCACAACTAAGTCTCTTCTCTGGCATTCCTGAATCTGTCAACCCCTTGATAACTCAGACCTACACAATCTCATTGGCTGTCCAACTGGCCTACCCATACCCAGTCTGTCTGGAGAAGAGAAGAGGACACATCAGCACAGCCAGGAGAATAAAGAGAGGCAAGTGGGTTGGCATGTGACATGGAGAACAAAGGAGTCCAGAATTGACATCCCTAAAAGGTCGCAAGAGTTATCAGGAAGCATAAAATAACTTGGATGATTGGTCAAGATGTCGGATGATCTGTGTGCTCATTGGAGAATCTGGAGGGATGGGGAGATTCCAGGGTCTTTTTTTTTGTTTTTTTGTTTTTTGTTTTTTTTTCAATATATTGATTATTTGATGTATCAAAGATCTACTTCAAAGTAAAATGGTGCAATGAGGCCTTCCTTCCTACGATTACAATTTGGAGCATTAAACACATTACGTAGGACCACACAAAAGGTTTTATTCCCGTGCAAGTCATAGTTTTCTGGCCTGGAAACTTAAGTCAAAAGCATTGAATAAAGTTAAACTCAATTTTTGTAAAAAGCATAAATGTGGACCTAAACCTATCATATGAGTATGGTCTTATTTCTGCTATTAAATCAGAAAAAAAGTTTTAAAAAGCATGATTGTTGAAAGAAAAAAATAATGTAATATGCCTGTAATTGTCTTGGCATTTTATAGAATAAATTCTGTTATTTGGTGTCAGGCATGACCTTGACATTGAAACCCACAGGTAATCCTCAAACTCATTTTTAGTTAGCCACCCTGAAATTTTGGCCAGAGCCGCAGAAAAAAGGGCAATGCTATCAGAAATGTGGCTCAGCGCTTCCCCCAAGCGAGGGACCAATGTGCAAGAGTGAGCTACAGACAGTAAAAGAAAATGAGACAAAATAATGTAACAACTGCCTAGGCTGCCCTCATTGAAGTCATGTGTTTCACCCCATGCTCTAAAGCAAGTCCACAAGAAGAGAATTCTACTGCAGTCCCCAATCAGGGATTTGCCTGACCCCCTGAGCACACTGTACTTTAGTAAACAAAGAAAATATATTCTGTGTGTGCTAGAACAGGAAACTACTTCTCTTTTTGTCATTATGTCCCTTTCAAAAAAGAGAATCAGAGCAAGGTCAAGAACTGGGCCTTGGTGTCAGCCTACCTGGGGAGCGTGCGGAGGGCTATGCCTAGGCTTTGTGTCTCCTCCTGTTTGGTAACTGCTCACAGAGCTCTCTGCAGTACTGGAAACATCAGCGTCTATGCACAGGCACACTACCACCTGTGTCTCAAAGTGCATCTGGGACCAGAGGCATTGTTAGCATCATTGGAGCTGGTTACAATGCAGAATCTCAGGCCCTAACCAAACCTACTGAATCAGAATCTGCATTTTAAAAGATTCATGATAAAACAATAATATTTGTCATAAAATGTATATTAAAACTAACAAAGTGCTAGTTTACAAAATTGAATTAATTGTGAAGAAAAGAGGTTGGAAAAAAACATTTCCTTACAATGAAGAAAGACTGTACAATGGTGAAGACAAAAAAGTGAATAGCAGAAAAGGAGGAAAAGAGATATCTCTGAAAGTAAGCAAATAGCTTTGGTGGCATCATCCGTAAACCCAGGAACCCAGCCAGTCTCTGACACACCAGCATGGAGGGGAGAATGTAAAAGCCACACAGAGAAAGTACTTGATCTGTAGAGTTAAACCCAGACTGATTATTTCTATCGCACCAATTGAGGAGGCAATCCATAGAATGAGCCTTGAAAGATGACATGAAAACACAACATCATGAGTCAGAGAACCGACCTGGGAGCAGCAGACCTGTCTCAGAGAGTTGTTGGGAGAAATGCCTGGAAATTGTCTGCTATACAGTTAGCATCCAGCAAGTCTTAGTTATTGCTACCATGTTTATTCACTGATCCTTACTACAGCCCTGGAGAAGAGGACCATTTTCTTCCCCATTTTAGAAGTGAAGAAATCAGAGTCCAAGGAAGCAGTGATCCCCTCAGGCTGCATGTCTGGTGAGCTGGGCCTCAACCTTGGGCTTCAGCTCTCCTTGGTTCAGCGGCCTACACTGCTGCACCAAACAGGTTTAGTGAATGTTAATGAAAGGTCTGATTCAGAGAGCAGTGATCACAGGGAAGGGCCAGAAGGCTAGCCTGATGGACTAGCAGACAGCCATCTGTCAACTACCCGGGTCGTCTGCCCAAATGTTGCATATTGAGAATGACTCAGTCCTCCATCAAAAGGCAAAAATATCATCTGGAAATGACTTCTCAGAAAGCATGAATTATCATGTCAGATGACAGAACCAAAACTGAAGGACCAACAGCAACATAAAGAAGGCTTTTAAGAGTAAATGCAGGCAGCGCCTATGGTTCAACATAGTAGGGTGCTGGCCCCATAGGCCAGAGGTGGTGGGTTCAAACCCAGCCCCAGCAAAAACTACAGAATAAAAAAAGAGTAAATGGGCTGGGCCAGGCGCAGTGGCTCACACCTGTAATCCTAATACTCTGGGAGGCCAAGGTGGGTGGATTGCCTGAGCTCACAGGTTCAAGACCAGCCTGAGCCAGAGCGAGACCTCGTCTTTAAAAAAAAAATAGCCGGGTGTCGTGGCGGGTATCTGTAGTACCAGCTACTTGGGAGACTGAGGCAGGAGGATCCCTTGAGCCCAAGAGTTTGAGGTTGCTATAAGCTATGATGCCATGGCACTCTACCAAGGGCAACAAAGTGAGACTCTGTCTCCAAAAAGAAAAAAAAAGAGTAGATGGGCTATTCTCAAAGCGAAAGTGCTCTGGAGTACTGCATTCAACCCTATGTGGCAAGGAGAAATGGGGAGGTAATGGGGAAGAAGCTATCAAGAATTCTCTCTGTGCTGCGGAAAGAACTTCAGGTGTGTATGTAAGTCATTATGAAAGTTTTGAGATACACGAAAATAGATAAACATAAAATTCACACAGACAGAAACAAATGACGCCCTCCCAGCAATGCTGATAAGCCAAGCAAGATGAAGCTTGCATGGGTGAATCAGAAAGGATGTTGTTGGCAGCGCCTGTGGCTCATCAAGTAGGGCACCAGCCCCATATACCGAAGGTGGCGGGTTCAAACCCAGCCTCATCCGAACTGCAAAAACAAAAAAATAGCCGGGCGTTGTGGTAGGCGCCTGTGGTCCCAGCTACTCGGGAGGCTGAGGCAAGAGAATTGCCTAACCCCAGGAGTTGGAGGTTGCTGTGAGCTGTGTGACGCCACGGCACTCTACCGAGGGCGATAAAGTGAGACTCTGTCTCTACAATAATAATAATAATAATAATAATAATAATAATAATAATAATAAAATAGAAAGGATGCTGTCAACTGTGTTTCTTGGAACTGAAATAATGAACCATAACACAGTCTGTCTCAAAACTTTCATAATGACTCATATGTTATCTCAGGTTACCATTGCCACAAGTTTGTGATGTTGCCATTATCACATCCACATAATAAATAAACGGGCTTGAAGAGTTAAAGGAACAAACTTAGTTATCAACAGAAAGAGACAAAAAAATAATTCCACTTAATAAGTGATTTTTTTTCCTATGATGCCACATTTTAAGTAATCTCCTTATTTTATCATAGAATAATTTTAGATTTACATAAAAATTGCAGAAACAGTTTCAGCTATTGTTAATATCTTGTCAGTTAGTGAACCAATGTTGATACACTATGATTCGCTAAAGTCCGTGCTTTACTCAGAGTTCCTTAGCTTTTACCTTTTTCTGAGTATCCCAACTAAGATCCCACATGACACTTCATGGTTTGTCTCCTTAGATGCCTCTTAGCCGTGACATTTTCTCAGAGTTAATCATGTTTTCAATGACCTCAACAGTTTTGAGAAGCACTGGTCAGGTATTTTATAGGAAGCCTCTCAACTGTGATTTATCCGATCTTTTTCTCATTATTACACTGGGGTTATGAGTTTAGGGAAAGAAGACACAGAGGTAAATTTCTATTCTCATCATATCAAGGGTACATGGCCATTATTGTTGATGCTAACACTTGACTACTTAGTGCTTTTCAAGTTTTTCCACCATAAAGTTACTGTGTTTCCCCCTTTTCATGCTGTAGTCATCGAGTGTATACCACATTTAATGAGAAGAGAGAGTATGCTTTTCATCCTTGGGCATGAAGGAGCTACATGACTTATTGGGAATGTGTCTTCATGGAAGATTTGCCTATTTTCCTCTATATCATTTATTTATATCAGGGGGACTCCTGGACATTTATTTTATAGTTTGTATTACAACCCAATATTACTTGTTACTCAAATTATTTCAGTTCTGGCCATTAAGAACTTTCTTAGCTGGCTCATGTGCTACTTTGCCATACCCCCATCACTGTGAATTATTTTAGAGCACTCCCTTACTTTCTGGGGCTACAAGAGGCTCAGTTCATTTCTGTATTTCCTGCCCAGTCCAACAGCCAGCTATTTCTCCAAGGCACCTGGCTTGTTTCATTGGCGAATAGTGTTGGAAACCACGATCTGGGTGCTGGCTGTGCTCTTTGCTTCTAGGTACTCTCAGCTGACAGAGCAAGGAAAGCTGTGTGTGTACTAAGTGGTGAATAAACACATATCTTAAATATTTCCACATGCAGTCATCTGTATTCTAAACTAGCCTAAATGATTCTGTACTGAGGTCTCCACTCTAATCCATCACTGCATGGACCATTCTAGCCTCCTCCCCTTGTCCGTAAACCCTCACTCAACAGTGAGAAACCTGATGCCACTCACTTTTCATTTCTTTATCCCTTCTGACTAGCTGAGCCAGAATGGGACCCTCTGCTCAAGAAAGTCCTAAAAAAAACCTTTAAATCTCTCACAGTTTGGCATTATGATCCCTTAATTATTATCTCCTGCTACTTCTTTCCAAACTTCATGGTAAATATCTTCATTGTAATCCCTCCAGAGATTCACACACCAGAAGCATGGAAAAATAATTAGTGAACAATTATTTATTTATTTATTTATTTTTTATTGAATCATCGCTGTGTATAATAATTCAATCATGGGGTACAGTGTGTGGGCTTCAGATACAATCGGAGATATTTTCATCAACCTGATTGTGATAACATTCAAGAGACTTTCTCATTACTATGTGAGAACATTTTTGATCCGTGTTTAGAAGTTTTCTCCTGACCATTCAAATATACACCACTGGTGT
>CAUYRH010157430.1:0-46742 GCA_963574655.1 Perodicticus potto | reverse complement strand
CTTATGGCCCACCCCCTACCGCTCTTCACGCCAGAGCGGTAACACCTTATTGGCTGTTCTACCATTTCGACACCTCCCTAACCAAGTCTATGTAAGGTGCTCTTGTCTTTTGTTCCCTCTCTCTCTTCACTTCTCCTCTCCCCCTATCCCCCGTGTCTTCTCTCTCTCTCTCTCTCTCTCCCCTCCTCCTTAATGCTGCTCTGCAGCTTCCCCACCAATAAAGACCTTTTGTACAAGCAAAAAAAAAGAAAAGTTAGTTTCACTATTGATTTAAATTAAAAAAAAGAAAAAAGAATGTGTTCCTCTCTAGGCCTCATTCCATCTTTGCTTCAAAGAACTCTCATCAACTGGTGCTAATTTTATATGTGTATTAAGGATCCAAAAAATGTCTTCTCTGTATCTGTGCATAAATGTAATTATACTAGCTATAATTTTTCTATCCTAAAAATGTAAAATCTTAGATTCACTCCTGGAGCATGACAGTATAAGGAACTCTATAAGCCTGTCACCTAGCAAAACTGGACAAAGTTTATGAAACACCAACCATTTAAATTTCTGGAAATGGCCCTAACAAGTATGTCACACGCATAAACATCAATTTAAAAAAAATTACTGAAATTCTGTGAGAATAGCAAGAGTCTGTGACATATGAACCAACAACTACTCCCTCCCTCACTCCTCCCAGCTCAGTGAGACAAAAACTCCATACTGGTGAAGCTAAATATACAGGACTATACAGGACGGCTGATTCCCAGCAGCTCTCAGTTGGAGGTTAGTTTTCCAGGAGGGGCAAGATGTCAGCACTCTCATACTGTTCCAATCTACCTGTTGCCAAGGCTTAATTCTCAGCAAGAAAGGCTGAGAGGAAGGAGCTGTTTCTTCAACCTAGCCCCTACAGGTTGACCAGAGGATCTATTTGGGGTGAGGTACTGCTCAGAATAAGGACCTCAACATCTCTTCCCCTTGGCTTAAAAGCCACCAGTCCCATGTTAGGAAAGGCAAGCTGAAAAGACCTGAAGTTACCATCCCCATCCTCCATGCTGCCAGTAGTTCCTATAGTTCCTAAAATAGGAGTGTCACTCAGAGAACAGTGTTCTACCATCTCTTCCCCTAGCTTTAGAACTCAAGCTAAGAGATTGTGCTTGGGGTGAGAAGTAGGCAGACCTTAAAAAGGATAGCTCTTTATATCCTCCCAAAGGAACCCATTTCATTTGCAACTGAACCTGGGGAAGTTCAAGAGTAAGGGGACTCTAAAAAGCAGTGGAGGTTATGGTGAACTACAACTGATAAATTTATATTTGCTGGTGATAAAAGGCCAAATTGTACTACAGCTAGTTTGCCGGAGAGAACCTGGTTTTTAAAAAAGACAGCTGGGAGAAGCCTTCCTCTAATAGCTGGATATGTCCAGGGAAATATACAGAGACCCCAGTCAAACCACTGTCATCCCAGGGGGACTGACTGTAGGCATGACCGAGGTTGTGCCTCCTCCCACCTCCACCCCAGGAGCAACGTAAAAGTCTTAATGCTGGAAAGGGGAAGGGAAGTAGGGCAGAAAAGATTTCACTGAAGTATGTAGTAATCTAGCTAGTCACTTAATAAATAAACTAACACATAATAATAGTAGACTAGCAAATGAAGGGGGATATCCAGAGTTACTACAATATATTATCTGAAATGCTGAATTTCCAATTTTTAAAAAGAAGAGTACTAAGAAACAGGAAAGTATGATCTATGACCCACATACCAAAAAACAGCAGGCAACAGAAACTGGCTATATGATAGATGTTAGATAACCCCGTGGACCCAAGAACCCTAAAAACCAGTCTTATTAATGGCAGCTTAATTCCAAGAGCCCAGTAAACTGGTTCACAATTACTTATTATATATGGTATAATACGCTGTATGTTTGTATAATTGACGAAACTTTTTTGTGGAAAATTCTAACTAATGCAAAAATTTCTGGGGAATTCAGGAAGGGGGCTAAAATAGTATGGGCTGGCAGTAACCATAGGGTTAAACAGACTTAAAAGTAGCCATTATAAATGCGTTAAAAGAACTAAAGGAAATCATAATTAAAGAAGTAGAAAAGGACGTATGGTAATACTGTACCATCAAACAGAAAATACCAATAGAGAAAGTATAAAAGGAAATTTTGAGTTCAAAAGTGTATTAACTGAAATGAAAAAAAAAATCTCTAGAGGGGTCCAATAGGAGATCTGAATTGTCAGACAAAAAGATTAGCAAATTTGAAGATATACTGATATAGATTATGCAATCCAAAGAACTGAGAAAGAATGAAGAAAAAATGAACCAAAACTCAGAAAAATGTAGGACTTCAATAAGTATAACATATACATAATAAGAATTCCAGAAGTAGAAAGGAGTAAAAAAATATTTGATGAAATAACTCAATGAACTCCCAGTAGGATAAATGCAAAGAAGTTCGCAGGCAGACACTTTTATCATGGTAAAAAAGGAGAAAATCTTGAGATTAACAAGAGTAAGACTCATCTCTTACAGGGGAACTCCAACAAGATTAACAGCAGAAACTTCTCAGGAGAAACAACGAAGACCAGAAAGCAATGGGTTGGCATCAAATGGAATTTGCTGTTAGCAGACCAGCCTTATAAGACTATGAAAGGAAGTTCTTCAGTCTACAAGCAAGTGAGATTAGGCACTTACTTGAATCTACGCACACAAAAAGAACACTAGTAAAGGTAATTATGTAACTATAAAAGATAGACTAAATGAGTATTTTTCTCTTAAATGATTTAAAAAGCAATTATACAAAATAATATGTGTATTGTTTTGTTGAACCCATAAAACATCAAGATTTACTGGCAATAAAGCACAAGGTAGGCAGCTGGGAGTGAAGCAGTATTGGGCTAAGGCAGTAACTCAGGAGGATAACTCGAATCCCCAGGAACAAATGAACACAGCCAGAAATGATAAATAAGGTATAAAAGCTATAAATATATACTTGCTCTCCTTTCCTCACTAGGCTTCTTTAAAAATCATAAGATTATAAAAGTAATAATCATAACAATGTCTTTGGTTTATATCATTATAGGGTAATATTGATAATGCTATAAAGAGGGAAAATGGAATAGAGATACATAGAAATAACATCTCTTTTCTCACTGGAATTAAGTCAGTATAAATCTAACGCTTATTCTAATTATTTAATATGCATATGGAAAGTCCTAGCAGCCACTAAGAAAATAAATATAGTGAAAAAAAAATTAAAGAAATTAAAATGCCACATTAGGGCAGCGCCTATGGCTCAGTGAGTAGGGCACCGGCCCAATAAACCGAGGGAGGTGGGTTCGAGCCCAGTCCCGGCCAAACTGCAACAGAGAAATAGCCAGCTGTTGTGGTGGGTGCCTGTAATCCTAGCTACTCAGGAGGCTGAGGCAAGAGAATCGCCTAAGCCCAAGAGCTGGAGGTTGCTGTGAGTTGTGACACCATCGCACTCTACCAAGGGCGACAAAGTGAGACTCTGTCTCTAAAGAAAAAATAATAAAAAATAAATAGGGTGGCGCCTGGCTCAAAGGAGTAGGGCACCAGCCCCATATACCGGAAGTGGCAGGTTCAAACCCGACCCTGGCCAAAACTGCAAAATAAATAAATAAGTAAATAAATAAAATAAAATGCCACATTATTAAATATTCACTTAATGCAAAAGTAGAGGAAAACTTAAAAAAAAAATGTGAGACATAGAAAAAAAATTAAATAGACACAAATGCAACTGTATCACTAAAAAATTAAATGTTAACAAATTAACCAATATGGAAAGGGTATTTTGATTTCCAAATTGGATAACAAAAAAGTCAAATATAAGCCATGTATGGTTGTGTGTGCCCACAGTCTCTCTTTCCATTTAACTTGACCTCTTGCAAAGAAAATAATACCTACATGACTAATTGTGCTTAAAATAACGCACATGTGTATTTGTGTGTATGTTGGGGAGGGGGGTAGTGTTGGGGAGTGCTATGTCAACGGCATCACCATTTAATAGTTTTCTAATGGAAGAAAATGTAAAGGGCTGTAAGTCAGGTCTGAGTTCTAGTCATGGTTCAAATGAGTAATAAATATCATCCAATCTAATTAAGGTTAAATGACCTTCATTTCACTAGGTTTAAAAAGATGGTAGAAGGATGGAATGGGAGAGGGAAACTTAATACTGTTAGAATCACTTTAGCCATCCTTTTATATATTCGAGTCTGAAACCTTGTAACTATTTAACATTCCCCTCAATTTCCTACACAAGTACTGCCTATTCTAGCTCCTCACTTTCTTCCAACTGAACCCTTCCTCTTCTATTCCTATCCTTTTCTATCTCTCGCCCAATAAAGAATAAAGAATAAACGTCTCCATAAGGGATCTACACACCTCTACGATGTTATTTCCTTCCAATATCTTTTTAAAACTCTCATCAACAGAACTTCTAAATATGTCAATCTTTAGCTCGAAAGTCTGAAAAGGTTAAAAAAAAAACCCAACCAAATGAAAATCCAAGCAAAGCAACCAACCAACTAACTTTCAACAGCCTGCCATTGTTTTTGAATTGTTTATATCTAGCCCCAATGTACTTAAGGTCTCTACTTTAACCACTTTCCTTGATTATCTCCGCTATCTTTTTTTGATGTCATTCCGTCCTTTCACCTGAAATTTTCTGGGACTGCTCTTCCAACTATGTATACCCATCAAATGAAATCCAACTCATTCTTCAAGTTTCCACTTAAAATTTTTAATTTTCTTCCTTCTCAGATGCAAACTCCAAAGGCTCAGACATAATTAATTTCTTCCACCTTTCTCCTCCAAATGCACTCTGCTTTTTTCATTACTATTTATCACCTTCCTGCCTTATATTTTCATTATCTGTTTGCCACTGTTTGCAAAATGTGTAAGAACAGAAATTTTGTGTCTATGGACAATGAGTGCTTGATAAATTAGAATCAAATGAGATAATGAGTTTGACAATATTTCAAAAAAATCCTGTGAATTAATAATTACTATTTTAGCTAATAACTTATCAAAATGGCAGTAACAAACTATCCTTCAAAAGAAGTTCCTTAGGATTAGTTATAGATCAAAACATCTATTAATTGTTTCCCCATAACAAATGGCTTTAACATATTAACGTTCATCTACATTTTAGGGTGAACTTTCAACCCCAAAGCTTAAGTCCTAATTACCTATACAAATAGGTGGAACAAAAAAGTTAAAGACAACAAAATCATGATTTAGTTCATGCTATAAGAACGCAGACATGTCTTATGTGAACCCTACATTTTAAAGATAAGAAAAAATGGCATAGAGCCACAAAATGCCTTGCCTGAAGTCACTTAATGGCAGATAACAGACTGGTGCCTAATAAAGCTAAAGAAAAGATAACAGACAGGATGGCTAACTTAAATTCAAAATAGTCACACTTTTAGCAAATTACAAAGATCATCCTTGTTTTACATATTTCATCTTTTCAAAGTATTTACATGACCAAAACCAACTTTATTACAGCCTCCATTTAGAGTAATACTGACCAGCTCTCCTAATTTTGTTAAGTCTCTAACATACACCTAAATGAAAGTTCTAGTTTTCAGTGTCAGAAGCTGATTTTTTGGAATAGCAAATTAAAAGAGTTAAAATTATAAAGAGAACTGATGAACTCAGAGAAAAAATATAAGCTGTCATAAAATAAAATTTTTTTACTATTATTAGAAAAATAACCATACTACTTTAAGGACAAAATTTACAATTACTCTAAAAATTAATTCCTTATGTCAAGAGTTTATTATTCTTTCTCTTGTGGTGATACTATTTCTACTTAGACCAATTTCACCAGTCTGAAAAGGCTCTTTATTAAAAATTTATATACAATTCAAATTTAAGAACAACAGTTTACCTTAACATTTGATTTTTTGGAGAAATTGACCACTACTCCCCAGCCAAAGTCATCTCCTTCATTCTTGACCTGAAAAGAAAACAAAACAAGTAATCAATGTTTATATCTAAAAGCTAATTTTAGTCTTCCACATTTGCATAAGCTAATAAAACTTTTTGAATTTCAAACTGCCATATTTTTAAATAGCATTTCATAACTGGAAACATTTTATAAATTAATCCCAAAACTACCTAGTTCATCTTACATTCCACAAAATGAAAACCAGTGGTGATTAAAAGGACTTCACATGAGCTCCTATAATTAGTGTCATGTGAAACAGGTAAAACAATTAATATAAATCAATTATTATAGCACAAAGCATCTTACTAAATTAAGAAAAATCAGAATCTTTATCCAAAATACTTTAAAATAGTGAAATATTCAATTTTTATGAAGAAATAGTGACATACCTTTACCAAACGACCTGGTTGTAGAAACGGCAAGCAGTATTTTGGTTTGTGAATATATTCTTCAATTTCTTTACCCAGTTTGGCAAGCTGCTGTCTAATCTTATAATAGATGACTACACTTTCTTCATTGGGAATTACTATTTTATTATACTGTTCTTCTGAGTTCTTTACCTCTATAAATAAAACATGTACAAAATCAAAGAAATATAGACCTTCCATAAATTATACTTCAAATCAATCTAGTGGCTGCATGTGTGGGTATAATTACCCTAATTATGCATAACCTAACACTGTCAAGGAAGAATAGTTTAAAGTTGAATTCTTTTTAACTATTAAACTAGCTTGGAACTTTATACCTGTTTCAATGACAACATCTGAAATTTCTGTAAGATAAAACTAATGAAATTTCGGGCAGTGCCTGTGGTTCATTGAGTAGGAAGCCGACCCCATATACCAAAGATGGCGGGTTCAAACCCGGCCTCAGCCAAGCTGCAAAAAAGAAAAATAGCTGGGTGTTGTGGCGAGCGCCTGTAATCCCAGCTACTCGGGAGGCTGAGGCAAGAGAATCACCTAAGCCCAGGAGTTGGAGGTTGCTGTGAGCTGTGTGACGCCACGGCACTCTACTGAGGGCAATAAAGTAAGACTCTGTTTCTACAAACAAACAAACAAAAAAAACCATGAAATTTCCTTCCTTAGTACTAATCTGATTTTAACCCTTTCTTAATTCAAACTCAAAACCAAAATGTACTTGAATCTTGTTGATCTTGTTTTTTATTTTATTTTTATATTATTTTTGGCAGGGGGAGGAGACATTTACAGTTATTTTAAAAATACAACTCTGTGGTGGCTCACACCTGTAATACTAGCAATCTGGGAGGCTAAGTCAGGTGGATTGCTTGAGTTCAGGAGTTCAAAACCAGCCTGAACAAGAATGAGACCATGTCTCTACTAAAAATAGAAAAACTAGTGTGGCGGGCACCTGTAGCCCCAGCTACTCGGGAAGTTGAGGCAAGAGGACACTGGAGCCCAAGAGTTTGAGGTTGCTGTGAGCTATGAAAATGCCACTGCATTCTCCCCAGGGCAGTTGTATAGTCATTTTTGTAAGGACTAAAATTTGGATTACTAAAAAAACAATAGCCAAAGCAGGCAATAATGCAGGAATTTTGCTATTAATCTTCTAGCTAACCTAAGTTCTATTACAGTAATTTTATACTTACTCTCTACAACTCCTGGAATTGCTCTATAATGCTGAAACTGGTAGAAGGATTTTTCCAACATGTACTCAGGATTAATTTCTTCTACACGCAGTAAGTTCAAAACCATATTATAAGTCAAATGGAAAGCACTATTTAGAGGGTCAGCTGAGCCCTAAGAGGAAAAAAGATGTCAATTTTGTAAGGTTTTTGAAATAGATTTACACAAATATTTTTAACTTGTTATAATACTTAATAATTTAGTCTCTGTTTAGAAATACTATAGAAGTGTGTTAGTTCTTTCCCTCAGCTGATTGATACAAAATGAGAAAAAGTTGATCTTTGGGAAAGTGACGGGTAAAAAGATCACTAGAACAGTAATTACAACGCTGTTTGCAGAATATGTTTTGTTGTCTTACAGGCACAAGACACAGGACTGCTCTTCCTAGCCATCACCTGCCCCCGACCCCCACTCCCATGGGATCAATAAGTTGTAAAAGAAAGTAATGTGTCACTTCCTAGGCAAGTATTTAATTGCTGGTGTGAAAAGCTAACTTCTTCCCTTCTGGCACAGTGACTGACAATGTTCAAGAACATGGTGCCTCCATCAGATTGGATCCCTAAACAATGATGATGAGCTAAACCTCTCAAAACCCACAATGAACACAGACCAGGTAAAGTAATAACCTTTAAATTACTGAAGTTTAGGTCTGTATTGTAGCATAACCTAGCCTGTATAGAGTACACAAAATTTATTTCAGATTGATCCTCAAGAGTATCCTGAAACTCTCAGCTTCCTGGGATGACATAAAACTGCAACTATATTCCTCTCCAATTTACAGAACATTCTTTGTCTACACTTTAATGATTTCTCTTAATTATTATGGATACATAATAGTTATGTATCTTTACAGGGTACCTGAGATGTGAATACAATGGCATACAATGTGAATTAATCAAATCAGGGTAACAGGAATATCCATTACTTCAGGTATTTATCATTTCTTTGTGTTAGGAACATTGTCAACTCTACTCTTAGTTATTTTAAAACATTTAATTATAGTCACTTTGTTGTGCTAGGGAATATTATTCACTTTATGCATCTAACTATATTTTTCCATTAACCATTCCCACTTTATCCACCCTCCCACTACCTTTCCCAACCTCTAATAACCATCATTCTATTACCTCCATGACATCAACTGTTTCTAATATTTAGCTCCCACATATGAGCAAGAACATGTGAGATTTGTCTTTCTGTGCTTGGCTTATTTCACTTAAAATAAAGTTCTTCAGTTCCATCACATTGTTTCAAATGGCAAAATTTCATTATTTTTGTGGCTATTTAATAGTCCATTGTGTTTATGGACCACAATTTCTTCATCCTTTCATTTTGTTTTGAGACACTCACTATGTTGCTCTTGGTAGAGCGCCATAATGTCACAGCTCACAGCAACCTTAAACTCTTGGGCTTAAGCGATTCTCTGGCCTCAGCCTCCCAAGCAACTGGGACTACAGACACCTGCCACAACACCTGGCTATTTTTTGTTGCAGTTGTCATTGTTGTTTAGCTGGCCTGGGCTGGGTTCGAAACCACCATCCTCGGTGCTACGGGTGCCAAGACTATCCATTTGTTTGTTGACAGACACTTGGCTTGATTTCACATCTTGGCTATTGTAAAAAGTGGTACAATATATATGGGAGTGCATCTTTTCAATATGCTGAATTCCCATACACTTTAATGATTTCTTTTTGTCCTCCTAATGTGACCGTTACCAAAAAACGGACTTGGGTAATGATTAGACTATATAATCTATTTTACTGTAAAATACAATAAATTCTATTGTGGAATTTTACTGTAGAATAATGTGACCTGAATTCACAACATGGTTTATATCCAAAATACTTCCTTGACATCTAAACTTTTCTTTCAGTGTGTTTCTTCAGAAGTATTTTTTTTTTTTTGTAGAGACAGAGTCTTACTTTATTGCCCTCGGTAGAGTGCCGTGGCGTCACACAGCTCACAGCAACCTCCAACTCCTGGGCTTAGGCGATTCTCTTGCCTCAGCCTCCAGAGTAGCTGGGACTACAGGCGCCCAGCACAATGCCCGGCTATTTTTTTTTTGTTTTGCAGTTCCGCCGGGGCTGGGTTTGAACCCGCCACCCTTGCTATATGGGGCTGGTGCCCTGCTCGCTGAGCCACAGGTGCATCCCCCAGAAGTATTTTTTTAACTAAAATACTTCGAAAGTATGAAAATGGTTATATAGAAGGACCAAATTCTGTATGAAGATACATACAGAAATATTTGTTAAGTGAAGTATGTGTGTGCCGCATATTTCTAAATGGCATAGCAAAACACACAAATATTCTCAAAATACTGAGGTTCTCTTAAATTGAGGTCCACAGGCCAATCTTATTGAATTCAGAATTTTAAATGTATACAGGCATCATTTTTGAAAAGAAAAGGGAGAAGTTTCACCTGAGTCTCAAAGAAGGGTATTCCTTAACTCTTAAAAAGTCAAAAGCCACCCATTTTAGGGGGACTGTTAGTAAGTCTCTAAAACCTGATTTTTATCCACTTTTCTTAAAAATAGGGCCAAGAGGAGGGGTAAGTAAGTATGAAAGCCAGATTCTTAAAGATAGAAAGTAAAGACAACTTCCTAGTTTATAATTTTGCAAACAGAATGTTCTGTTTGCAGACTTTCCTGTCATTCTTCTCTGTTACCACCTCCACTAAGAAACATGGGACTTCAATATAGCTAATTATTTCCAAACCTAAGCTCTGCTTTTATATGCCCAACTGAACTACGAACATCCATCTGACTTCTCAGTCACTTAAAACTCAACACGGCACTTTGACACGGTATACAAGTGTCAAAGTGTTAACTTAGACAGATGGCGTCAACTTAAACCTGATGTTGTGGTGTAATTATTAATAGGATCTGCTTACACCCTTAAAATATTCTCATTTGGATGACAATAATATGGTTATACTGTCCATGATGAAATTCCCCTCTTGCTCTTTTCATTCTTGATCAACTTTCTGTTCCACATAGAATAATGGTTAATGAGTTACTCATTTATAAGTTCCAATTAAGGAGTTCAATGCTTCTTTCTCCTATTTTATTCCTTCCTTTTAATAAATTATTGCAAATTAATAACAATAATTATTGTAATTATATATGGGAAATGTAAATATTCATTGTTACTGAAAAAATTGCCTCTAAATTCTTTTTTTAATTTTTAATTTTGAAGAAATAGGGTCTCTGTCACCTAGACTGGAGTATAATTGTGTGCTCACAGCTCACTGCAGCCTCTAGCTCCTGGGTTCAAGAGATCTTCTTGCCTCAGCCTCTTGGGTAGCTAGGTCTATAGATAGGTATGTGACATCATACCTAGTTAATTTATTTTTCTTTTTCTTATAGAGACAAGGTCTCACTATGTTGCCCAAGCTGGTCTCTAAATCCTGAGCTAAAGCAATCCTCTCACCTCAGCCTCTCAAAATGCTAGGATTACTGGTATGAACAACGTGGCCAAATTTTTAACAACAGGAAAACTACCTGAGAAAAATTATAGAGGGAAAAATTTATATAGCAATTAATCTCAATGAAAGAATTGCGTCTAGAAATGCAGACACACAAACATGTACATCCTTTCAATCAAACTATACAACATAAATATATGTATTTATATATAAATGTTCCACTTCACTTTCACTAGGACAGCTATAAATCAAAACAATACTGAATAAGTGTTGGGTATAATTCAGAGAAATTAGGACCCTCATATGCTGCTGGTGGGAGTGCAAAATGGTACAGCTGTTAAGAAAAATAGTGTGGCAGTTTTTCAAAACATTAAACACAGAATTAATGTGACCCAGCTATTCCACTCCTGGGTATATACCCAAGAGGAAAAGAAAACACATATTCATGCAAAAATTCATAAACAAATGTTCATAGTGGCATTATTCACGATAGTCAGAAAGTGAAAACAATCCAAATGTCCATTCACTGATGACTGAAGTGTGGCATACTCATACAACGGAATATTATGCATCAATAAAAAGGAACAAAGTATTGACGCATGTCACAACATGGATGAAACTCGAAAACGTGCCAAGTGAAAAAAGGTCAGATATAAAAGGCCACACATTGTATCAGTCTTGTGCATTTGAAATGTCCAGAACAGATAAATCTATTGAGACTGAAAGTAGATTAGTAGTTGCTTCAGGCTGGGGGGGAAGAGGAATTTCAGAAACATTAAGACCCATAGAAATGACTGACCTGGAATACACATGAATTATACCTCAATAAAATTATTTTAAAAAGCAAAATAAAAGACAATAGAACTTAATACTTAATAGGGTAACAAATCCAGAAATGTCAAGTAAATGTAACAAAAACTCTCAACTAAAGGAACCAGATCCTTTAATATCCTTAAAATATTATCTTCTACAATCTAGCAATCTGATTCTGTTCTTTTCATACATGGAGTAAAAGGAAAGAAAAATAGTGTTTGTTATGTCTGGCACAATTTAGGAAAAGAATAAAAACACAAGTTTTTAGCCTTGTTTAATTTCCTTTCGTGAAGAACTAAAATTATATGGACCCTTAAAAATAGGTTCCCAGGTGTTAATTTTTAAAACTGAGTAAAACTCCATATCATCCCTATGTATATGTACACATAAGCTTTGTCTTTACTCTTATATTACACAAATCCTTTATCTATCTGCTTCAGGATATCAGGCTTCCTACAACTTTATCTCAAATTCTCCACATAGCTTCCAAGTTAAACAAAGTCTATTTTGTAGCTACTGACCTAAAGTGTGTCAGAACATATTTTAAGTCTTCATTTTAAGTAGCTAATGAGCTGGTAACTAATTCTACATTTTTAATTAAAGTTTTTTTATCTCTCACTATGTAGATAAAAAAGAAACCATGTCAAACTTCCTTAAGAAGCTCTTCCCAAAACTCCCCCAAAATCCTAGGCCATCCAAAACTCAAATACTATGCAAAAAAATAAAAGACTAATTTTCAATAAAGCTTAAAATACTATACTTATGATTGGGCTATTTATAATCAATAGGGTGAACTGGAAAGGTAGATTGTTGAATTAATCTATGAAGCCATCTGGGCTTGCAAAGGTAGGGGAATCTGTCTCACTCAACCCTGATATCATGCATCCTACTTCATGTTCCAATAGATAAAGAACAACTCATGCAGTGGAGGGGGAAGATACAGAGATATCTTAAATTTGGAGGACAAAATAAAACTTCTGGCCTCTTTTGTCATCTGCCTACCTGACCATTGTATGAGTTACTCTTCACTTACTAGGTGAAGTAGGATTCAAGATAATCAGTATGTCGAGCAGTCAAACTCTTCTACCTTCCCAAGCCCAGATAGTTTAATAAATTATCTTACTTAGTAATAGAAAGGTATCTAAACGAAAACAATGAATTTTGAAGTGGTTCCTAAAGTGTTTCCAGAATTCTTGGTGAAGGCACAAAATCTTGACATAGTTACCTTAAGTAACTGTTTTCCAATTGTTGGGCTCATTTTTTCATCCACCATAAGAATTACAATTCCTCTGTCATCCATTCCCCTCCTTCCAGCACGACCAGACATTTGAATATATTCACCAGAGGAAATCTGAATGAACATATTTAAAATTCAGAGTTTAGGAGAAAACCATTTTAAAAAAACACATCCTTAAAATTTTCCTTATTGTAAAATTCACAAGTAATGTGTTCCAAGAAAGAAAACATGATTAAAAACAACATGAACTTTTAGAAGAGTTCAAGTAAAAGCACAATAATGCACAACACTTGAGAATAATGTTGCAAACCTAAATTTTATATACAAAATGACCTAAATTTAATAGTAAGCCAATAACTGTTCTTTTTATACTTTCAAATAGACCACAGCTACCAGGAAACACTGACTAACTCACTGTTATAAAAAATACCATTTACATATTCTGGAAAACAGCAAAATCTAAGAATGACCTAAACTTAATCAAATATCAATTCTGACATAATTATGACCAACTTTCTTAATCTGTAAAGTGAGATGAAGATAAATTAACACTTTAAAAAACTGCACAATTCTATTTCCTTGGTATGTGTACTTGGGAGTTTGGTAGATCCATTTGTTATTAACAACCACCCAGTGGGAGAAGGTAGTAGGCCTTCCATACATAGGCTTTCACAGGAGTACTGAACCACCTGAATACTGGGCAATGTTTTTTCTGTAACTGTATGTATACTTTTCTCCTGTGGAAAGGGTCTGGATTCTAAAATAAACTGTGATTCAAGAAGAGTTAAGAACCATATGGGCCACAACACTGACACCTGAGGATGGCGGAGGTGGCCTGGGCCCAGACACAGCAGAGCTACTAAGACAATGAAGAGCCTGCCAGCCACCACAAGTTGCAGATGAGGAACTACTAGCAGAGCTGGTCCTGTCAGTCTCAATGTGGGACAAGCACACAAGGTCCTTCCCAAGCCATTCAATGATGTCCAGTTGGATCTGGTCAAGAAGATGAAACCTTCCAATGGCACTAAGAGTGATGTGTCTAGCACTGTCCTGAGGTGGACAGTGTTGGCCTTCTCAAAGCTGGACTTCCAGCAGCCAGTCAAAATGCATACCTTTGCCCTAGTGTCCCCACTACTGGCTACACACAACCTCCTTCAGAACCACCATGCAGGGCCAGGGTGGCTAAGTATAGGTCCAAATTAAGCCGGTGTATGACTGCTAAGTATGACACCAAGGCCCTAATTGGCCAAGGCAGCTTCAGCCAACTGGTACATGGGAAGCACTGGGCAACCTGACAGCCATATGGTACAAGATGATTGATACCGAGTACCAGAAGGGGCAGGAGGTATGTGAATCTGATCTGCGTGTGGTATGTGTAATGTTATGTGAATATCATACAGCTGGTGTACAATTTGAGACACAGGAGCATGTGTATATGGTGATATATCTGGCCACTCGTGGACAGTTCTTCAAATGTTTCATCACCAAGTGTTCTTTCACTGAGCATGATGCCACACTGGTGCTATAGATGGTGCTAAGAAAGTATCCAGAATCTGTAAGCACTGGGCATCACATACCAAATCACCACGCCTGAGATTCTGCACTGCTTCCACCTGTTCACTAGCTTTCAGATCATCACTGACTTCAGTCTGGCCAGTACCCGGGAGAAAGGAAATAACTATCTGAGGAAGACCACCTGTGGCATGCCTGCACACGCTGTCCCTGAGGTTCTGGTCCACAAGCCTTATACCAACTAAATGGACATGAGGGCACCAGATGTCATCACCTATATACTGCTCAGTGGCACCATGCCCTTTGAAGATGACAACTACACCCAGCTTTATCAGCAGATCCTTATGGGCAAGTACAATAACTGGGAAGGAGCCCTGCCATAGTATTCAACTTGGGCAAGAACTTCACTGACCATCTGATGACAGTCGACCCCAGAGTCCATAAGACTACACTGCAGGCCCTGAGTTACCTGTGAGTGGTGAGCATGGTAGCCTCAGCCTTTTCATCCATGAAGAATCTGTACCATTCCATCTTTCAGAACCTTTTCAAATGCCACCAAACCTGCGTAGCCCATGAGCTGCGAGGGCTCAACTTGCGCTACCAGCATAAGTACCATGGCTAAGCCCAGGCTGTGGTACAGACATGGCACGGTCCCAGCTCGGCCACTCAATGCTGTGCCATCTGGGCCTGATAGACTCTCTGGAGACAGACTATATAGCAGTGGTACCTAAAGAATGTCTGGTTCCAGTCCTTTCTTTGTGCCTTCAGCAGCCCCCATAATCACCAAGGGCCTAGGTCAGGTATGAGAGAACTGAGGTGGCCCAGGGGCTGTGAGCCCTCTCAATTAGGAGCCAGGCCTGACACTGAAAACCCTTTTGGTGGGCAACTGTTCTAGTACAGGTTAGGAGAAGAGACAGGACCTAGCCTCCAGTGTTTCCATTACACTTTAGTTCTTCCCCAGATCAAATGGGCCTACAATTCTAGGTGGAGAATGTTCTATAGCCTCAGGATCTTTGGAGACATTTACTTCTGGTACTTGGTCCCCTTTCATCCACAGAGCTATCTTCTCTGGCCCCCCACATTCCATGGCATCCTGATCCTCAAGATTATGCCCCAGTGCCTTGAATGTACCTGAAGTCCCTAGCTCCACCCAAATAGCCTCTCACCTTTCAGCCAACATCTTCAGTACCCCTAGAAGCCTCTTCTAGCCCCAGGACTTGCTAAGAAGTCTGGTGATACGGCTACGGCACAGACCTTAGCCCTTCTGAACAGTGTGGTCGTACTGCTCGCCTGAGGCTCCCTTCCTATGAGAGGGCCCTTGCCCCACCAGTCCGCCACTCTCAGTGCCCATCATCATGGTCTCTACAGAGCCCATCATTACCTCCTTTCTCATTTGCATGCCCATTCCATTCCCTAGGAGCCTTCTTTCCCATTGTGCAATTTAAACTGCACATGAACTTTATGGAGACTCCGTATTTTGTTTTTGTTTTTACTTTAGCAATCCCAGTATCTACCAGAGTTCTAAATCTATTATTTTCAGTTTGGTAATTATTTGCTAAATGGTGTGATTGCTTCTGGATTAAGGATTTGCTTTTTCACCCCAGTTCACTGTTTCACTCATGTTCTCAACTTTCTCTTTCTGTCTGCCTTGGAAAAGACATGTGCAAACCTGTTACAACTTTTATATTTTAAACTTGAAGGGCAAAATAATGGCAACTACAGCCCCTGTAGGAGTGATGCATTAAATACCTTAAACTTTAAGAAATGCAAATTCTAAATATATTTAAAATGTTTTAAAACATTCATGAATAATTTACACACTAACTCCCCCCCCCATCCCTAAACTCCTTCATCTAAAGAAATCTTTTTATGTTTGATCGTAGGAGGGTGACGGGATAGAAATTCAAGGAATCCTCAGTTTAACCTTGATGAACTAACTGTATTAGCTCAGGTACAAGTTCTTAAGTAGTCGGGACTAGAAATCTTAAAGATTATATGAGCCAAGTCATCTGGGGTAAAACAAAGTTAAAAAATATTTGAATATATGAATTACTTTACTTACCCATCGGAAATCCTTCCCATCAAATTTGCGGGCATTTGTAAATAAAACCGTTCTAGCTGGCATGTTAATTCCCATAGCAAAAGTCTCTGTAGCAAATAAGGCCTAAATAAATGAATATAAGAATTACATAATTAAACGTATTTTAAGCTGAAAATCTACTTTTATAAATCAAGGGCAAAAAAAAAAATTCATAAGTCATTTTTTAAATTTAGGGGTTTTTTTGTTTGTTTGTTTTTAAGACAGAGTCTTACACTCTGTTGCCCAGGCTAGAATGCAGTGGTGTAATCCTATCTCACCGCAGCCTGGAATTCTGGGCTCGAACAATCTTCCTGTCTCAGCCTCCTGATTATCTAGAACAACTGGCAAGTACCACCACAACCAGCTGATTTTTTTTTATTTTTTATAAAGGTATAGTGTTGCTATATTGCCCAGGATGTTTAATTAGTTATGAATGAGACCCTACAAAAAAAAAACAAGTAACATTGCAGTCCCACACATATTTCAGTATTTTATACACAAAATTGTTAAATAATAGTTAATGTCTCTATATCCCAGAAATGTTTTAATTCAAAGAAAATCTACTTTCCTAAATTTCAGCAGTGGTGAAAGAAGATAATACACACTGGAATTATATTCAATGCTTTAGGCTATTGGACAATTTTCTAAATACAGGCAAATTTCCGGGCTGCTTCACTAATGATGCAGCAGCTTTGGGAACCACTTTATTATTAGGATCCCTTAGGAGAGATCGGAATCAGTTACTCTTTAAGTTTACTTCTAAGACTTTACCAAAAACACTAGTGGTTTAGACACAAAAGGATATATGAGTTAAGTCACCAAAGTACTACATTTTTCATCAATAGGAAAGAAGATTATTAGACTTTAGTTCATCAACTCAATAGTTAAACTCTATTTATTATAAAGAATGAAGACCCACACGGCAAAATTGCAGAAACACTATGGGTAGTGTAATGACTTTTTTGTTTAGAAAATAAACCGTGTTATTTTTATGTGTGCTAATGGATACTTCTGGGAAGTGAAGGGGATGATCTTTTACTTTTTAACTTTAGATACAACTATTTTATTTGAATTTTACAACCAATAAGTATCACTCATTAAAAATAAAAAAAAATCCTTTAAAAGTAGGGCTCCACAAAATATTATAATACAATCTGGAAAGGAATACTAACAGGAATTTACCAGGACCCAGGTACAAATAATACTGACCAGTTCCTGATCTAAATTACTTCAAACACATTCTTCAAGGTAAGTAAATTTATCTTATATATGCTACTTAGTGCTGAGATTCTCAAGATAATCTCTTCTGTGATTTTTAAAATTCTAATAATTTTTAAATATACAATAATTTGTGAATCATATGTGGACTTATGATTAAATTTTGAGGTTTTTCACTTTTAACTTTCCATTTTTGGATATAAACATTAATGTCATTGTGATTCTGAAACTAAATCAGACTCTCTTTGGTTTAAATTAGAACATCCTAAAAACTTTCTTTCTTACATCTAACCAGCAACTCTCCTTGTCTTCTCTGAACTAATCCTTTTAATATGTATGTAGAAAGAGGTCCATTTGTGAACACCACATCTAATAATTGAAAAGCACCTTTTTAAAAATTCTACCGTGTCCAATTGCATTATCATTTCTTTTTCTTTTTTCTTTTTGTTTGAGATAGAGCCTCAAGCTATTGCCTTGGGTAGAGTGCTGTGGCATCACAGCTCACAGCAACCTCCAACCACTGGGCTTAAGTGATTCTCTTGCCTCATCCTCCCAAGTAGCTGGGACTATAGGCGCCCGTCAAAACGCCCAGCTATTTTTTGGCTGTAGTTGTCACTGTTGTTTGGCGGGCCAGGGCTGGATTAGAACCCACCAGCTCTGGTGTATGTAGCTGGTGCCTTAGCCGCTTGAGCTACAGGTGCTAAGCCTGCATCATCATTTCTTACTTTAAGAAAGGAAACAATTTTTTACATACAATCCTAAACTTTACAAAGTATAACATCATATACAAAAATCAAGTTCATTATCTAAGTCATTCCATACATTTTTAAAAATTACACAAAGCTGCCTATTAATAACATTCTCCATAATTTTCAAACTGTTCATACAACACAATTCTGGGGCATAAAAAACAAAAATAAAAACCATACCTTTATTAATCCTTCAGAAAAGAGAATTTCTATAGTTTCTTTCAAAATAGGAAGTAAACCACCATGATGAATACCAATTCCCCGCTTCAAAAGAGGAAGTACATGTTCAACCTGTGATTTTAGAATAACATGCAATTTACATTGATATGAGGGAAGGAATTTTAAAATTTAAATTAATCAAATTAATCAAATTAAGAAGAATGGGTGATTAAAGAAAGGATGCTCTTAGGTGTTTAAGAAAATTATTAGTAACACCTTAAGGTGTTTAAGAAAATTATTAGTAAAACCTTTTTAGAATAAAAGCAAAACCCAAATCTGTATTCCCAACAGATTATTAATCTCAAAATGTAATTCAGACCTAGCCCTCTTTAATATGAAAAAGCATTTACAAATGCTTTACTGTCGTAAATTTTCCAGCATCACCTCATTGTGAAATAACTGTAAAACATACTTAACATGAATATGAGCTCCACTTAAAAACAAATCAATTACTAAATAGTTCATTCTCATTATTAATAGTTTATCAAATGCCATTAAATACCTACCATTAGAAATGTGCATGTATAAATACATGGCCTAGCCCTTAGATACTAATAATTTAGCTGCAAAGGAGAATAACAATATAAAGCTTATAAATTAAATACCCTTTTAAATGCTAAGAAACATGCTACCACAGTTCCATGGTATTAATAAATCTTTTAGAAATCAAAGCATTCACATTCGTTGGTATAGTAAAAGGTATCACCTCCCAGTTTTTCTTTTCATGTAACCTTTCATGTATTAGGTTGGTCTAAAGCAGTAGTTCTCAGCTTTGGATGCACGGCAGAATTATCTGGCAAGGATTCTAATGGCAAAGATACGCGTCACTCTGATTAAATTAGCATTTCTAGAGCTGACACCCAAACAACAGCATATTTCAAAATTTTCAGACAATTTCAACACTCAAAGAAATATACACTGGATTAAAGCAGAGTAGATGTTAAATGGCTCACTAAACACATAATTTTCATTAGATGTGTAGCCTTATGAATTAAAAAATTTAATGACTTAAAACTAGTATTAAAAATGCTATAGTATTTGCAACACTAGCAGTAGTTTCCAGACCACGCTAGCTTTCAGAGAAAGTTCTTTGAAGAAGCAAATCTTCCTCCTATCGCCTTTTCAGAATTTTAAAATAAAAATCAAGGTTATTATTTCAGTCAGTGCAACATCCATGCTGTAATCTGCAAATAGTACAAAGCCAAGAAATGCAAAATTAATATTTGCCATCTATGTATTAATACCCACACTTGGCTCGGCGCCTGTGGCTCAGCGGGCTAAGGCGCCAGCCACGTACACCTGAGGTGGTGGGTTCGAATCCAGCCCGGGCTCGCCAAACAACAATGATGGCTGCAACCAAAAAATGGCCGGGCGTTGTGGCGGGCGCCTGTAGTCTCAGCTACTTGGGAGGCGGAGGCAGAAGACTCGCTTGAGCCCAAGAATTGGAGGTTGCTGTGAGCTGTGATGCCATAGCACTCTATCCAGGGTGACAGCTTGAGGCTCTGTCTCGAAAAAAAAAATACCCACACTTTACCAACTGATATTAAAAACTTACTTGAGGGAGTTTTTTATCTTCATCAGACAAGCAGTCAATTGCATTACTGAATACTTCTTCAACCATCTTCTTTTCTTCATCTAGGATGGAAAATTTGAGAGTATAAAAATATCAAAATGAGTGAAGTGATACCGTACTTCACATTATAAAAGAATGAGTCAAGATGACCAAAAGGAAAAAGTGATAAAAATTACCACATAATAAAATTCACTGCCTTCCAAAACATATCTAGCAGACTTAATCCACAAAGAAAAGTACTATCTTATAAATGGCAACAATAACTACACATATTGCTTTACATATGTTTTTTTTTTTTTTTTTTTGAGACAGAGCCTCAAGCTGTCACCCTGGATAGAGTGCTGTGGCATCCATAGAATGTTGAGTTGAATGATGAGTTCAGCCCCCTTACCCTTCCTTCCCTCCTCTCAGGTGTATGCTCTTGCCCTTCTGTCTTTGGCTGTAGGATGAGACAGCAACAAGGCCCTCATGAGATGTGGGTCCCTCAAACTTGGACCTCCCAGCCTCCAAAACTATAAGAAATAAATATCGGCCCTTTATAAACTATCCAGCCTCAGGTATTCTGTTATAGCAGCACAAAAGGGACAGCCAGGCTGTGCTCCTATCTAACTGTGTGACTTTAAGAGAACTGCATTTACAGTTAATGTAATTTATTAATTGGTAGAAGTTACATTACATTATTTGAGAATCACAGCATAGTTAAGCAAAGAGGAGGTCTTTTTGGCTTAGAATTCAGTGACAATGAAGCACAGTACTTTCTAATCCAACCATACTTATCGTAACTAAAGAGTTTATGATACTAAAGTACAAGAAGGCACAATTCTAATGTTTCTAAGTGGGGTTCTTTGAATTTAACACAAGGCAATGTACTTATGTCTTCTAACCAAAGAGAAAAGAGGAAAAGAAAGAAACCATAAGGGCATCTTAAAGCTTTTACAAATGTGCTAAGTACTTATTATTAACTGTAAGGTAAACTGCATATCTTAGTAATACACAAAAGATAAATATATTAACAAAAGTATGTCTGATATTCATTTTCACATAACATTTAAAATTAAAGAAATTAATACTGAAATCATATAGTACCTGTGTTGAAATCTAATTTGGTCATTTGAAGTGCATAGGCTTCACAATCCTTTTTACTAAAACTGAAAATAATTACAGGTTGAAAATTTCTTTCCATAATCATCTTCACAATTTTGAACACATTTGATGGTCCTGCAAAGAGAGTAGGCAAATCATCCCAAATTAACTCAAAATAAATCACAGATATAAATGTAAATGCTAAAACTATAAAGCACTTAGAAAATATATAAATGTTCATGATCTTGAGTTCTAGACAAAGCATTCTTGACTATGACTACAAAACCACAAGAGAAGAAAAAAATAGATGAAGTGGACTTCACCAAAATGAAAAACTTTTGTGTTTTAATGGATACCATCAGTAAAGGGAAAAGAATGGGAGAAAATATTTGCAAATCATCTATCTGATAAGGGTCTATAATCCAAAATGTCTAAAGAACTTACAACTCAAAACCAAAAGACAAAAATTCCAACATTAAAACAAAGAATTTGAATTGACATTTCTCCAAAGATACACAAATGGCCAAGGAGAGACATAAAGAGACGTTCAAAGGCTCAAAGGCCGGCGTGGTGGCTCATGTCTGTAATCCTAGCTCTCTGGGAGACCGAGGTGGGTGGACTGCCGGAGCTCACATGCTGAAGACCAGGCTGAGCAAGAGCGCGTTGCAGCGGACACCTATAGTCCCAGCTACTTAGGAGGCTGAAGCAAGAGAGTCGCTTAAGCCCAAGAGTTTGTGGTTGCTGTGAGCTATGAAGCCATAGCACTGGCACTTCACCAAGGGCAACAAAGTGAGACTCTGTCTCAAAAAAAGAAAAAATGTTTTTTCAGAGTAATTTGAATATACAATTTACATGTAAAATTCTCTCGAAACAAAGTTCCAAATTACCTTTCGTTCCTCCCTTCCGCCCTTTCTGGTCTCCTTTTGCCAAATCACCTGCATCTCGAAGCACTTGCATTGCAGTATTAAAATTATCCTCTCTGAAGTCACCCTGGAATCACAGATTTTTTTCTATGTAACTTCACTAATACTTAACCATAATTCAAACAACTTTCATGAACAAAGCTTCCTCAAATAATAACAATTTAATATGATGATAATAACAGAAGTCATTAAAGTAATTTTTCAAATGATTGGTGGTAAAAGGTAATAAAAGAGATAAAGAAGTAATAAAAAACTGGAAAACAGCAAAACATTAAGGTATCTTAACATGTCCAGACCCCAAAATATACTCCAGGCATTTTTAAATACTGAGAAAGAAGGAAAATGTCATTTATGCACAACATTTTAAAGAAAAAACATCAATTTTGAACTGTGAAACTACTTGAGACCAAAAGAAGAAAAGGTCTCTGTCACTATTCTCTATTTCAAAATTAAGGAAAAGCAAGGTATTGACAATAAAGTATGACATTACAAATGTAAGAATGACAATTACTCCCTTACATTTTCATCCACCACAAGGTGCAGGCCATCTCCTCCTGCTGGAAAAATGTAGTGTTGCAATGGAGTGGGCCGATAATCTGTGTAAATTACATGACAAGGCTACAAAAACAAAGAAAGAATTTAACATATAAAATTTTATTTCTTCAAAATAGTGTATTTGACCTACCTAAAAGAGCTTATGGAAATAAAATTTTGAATTTAACATTTCAAAAAAAACACTTTTTAAAACATACTTTAAAAAACTAGGCAAGAGAATATAGAGAAATTAGGTCTACCAAATCATACCACTATTTTCTGAATTTTCCAATTCCCTAAACAGAGCCAAACATACAATCTGAACTTCAATTACTCATCACCTTGCCCTGAGATGCTGTAATGACAGAAGAGAGCTCTGTTTCTATGGAACAGTGTGGTGATAACAAAGGATCGCTGAGATAAAATGGGATTTTTCTGCCCCACACAGGCTTTTGGAAACCGTAGCTCCTCCAGAAGACCCACGGGTTTCTATCCCACAGAAGTAACATGAGGAAATGTTACAAAAGCACTTCTAAAGAGCTTATAAACAGATAAGAATAAATTCATGAGGATAGTGGTGTAAATAGAGAGGGGGAAAAAAAGGCAAGAATAAATGCAACCTGTGTAAGCATGGATTTGTTATAAAGATTTACAAAGACACTAAAACCAGACTAGAACGGAATTAAGTTTGACTAAGTTTACATGCAAAAAATCAGATTGCTCAAGCAATCCCCAGCTTTTCCTGGTATCAAGGCAATAGAGGAAATTCTCTATTGTGTAGTTGAGTATCACTGAGTAAATGCAATAGTTTCTAAACCAGGCAGGATCAAGTTGGAAGCATTTGGAAATCAGAGCTTCCAAATCTACTCAAGTAGATTTAGATATACAGGATTTGAGAGGAGGATCAGGGCATGGTAGCTCACAGAGGCTGAGGCAGGTGGATTGCCTGAGCTCACAGGTTCAAGACCAGTCTGAGCCAGAGAGAGACCCCGTCTCTAAAAAAAAAAAATAGCCGGGGCATTGTGAGGGCGCCTGTAGTCCCAGCTACTTGGAAGGCTGAGGCAAGAGGATCACTTGAACTCAAGAGTTTGAGGTTGCTATGAGCTAAGACGCTACAGCACTCTACTAAGACTGACCAAGTGAGACTCTGTCTCAAAAAAAAAAAAAAAGAAATCAACTTTACTAAAAAGATTGTCAGCTGATTTTGATAAGCTACCTGATTTGAGAAGTAGTTTCATATTAAAATGGCTTCTTTATTCTGGATAGCATTAGGCAAAAAGTATAAGGAGAGTATAGTAAGGCCAATCTTTAACATTTTGAATACTAAAGGCATCAGAATAGAGGGGGAAAAAAAGTACCTGTTTATGTAAATGACAAATCCATTCAGCAAACTGTCGGGCATTTGGGATAGTAGCCGAAAGGAAGACATAGTGTACATTATCAGGTAGCAAAATAATGGTTTCTTCCCATACTACACCACGCTCTGAAAAAAATAAACATACAATGTCACTTTTCTACTGTATCTAAAATTATATTCTCTGATGCTTTATAATTAGAAATACAGACCATTTTACCCAAGAATATGTTTATCCACAAAACCTTAGCTCTCACCACAAATCTACCTGTAGAAAGTTAGACCAAAACACTATAAACACAATGTACTCAGACACAGACTGAAAAGAGCAGTTTCAGACTGCATCCTTTCAAACAGAGTAACAAGAGTCCCAAAGACAAGACAGGAGAACAGTATTTCCACTTCACTTTGGGAAGCAGTAGTTAGCCTTGCAGAAAGTCATAACAACAAATTTCAAAGGTAATATTACTATTCCATATGGCATCTTTCATCCAAATTACTCTCATGATCCTCTGGAGATGAAAAATAATTTTGTTGAGTCAGTTTTTATTAAAATGGAAAAAAACCTAGAATAATCAGTTTGATAGTTCTCCCTCGAAAATAAATCAATATAGGATTCATGATTTTAGAACCCAAACAACTTTGTTCAGAGCTTAATTTTACAAATTTAGAAAGAATAAAATATTCAAAGGGTAATGGTTTCTTAAATTGTATTACTTTTACCATAAATACAAGTTAACTCAGTGTTTTCGTTTAAATAAAAACTAAATTCTACTTGGAGTATGTACATATTAAATATTGAACTTTTCAATGTGTCTGATAATATTAGCTCTCTCAGCACCCCCAAAAATCTAAGTACACTTACTTTTCCATTATATTATTATAATGGCCTCAGCAAAGAGTATTTACAATCTTTTCTTTTTGCTCATTTTTACTTCCTAATCCTCACATTTTTACTATGAATACACATTTACAGTTTTTTTATAAGGAGACAGGTATAATCATAGCTAACCACAAGCTTGACTCCTGGGCTCAAGCAATCCATCTGTCTCAGCATTTGAGTAGCTTGGACTATTGGCACGTGCCATCAAGCCTGGCTAATTTTCAATTTTTTAAAAAATTTTTATAGAGATGGGGTCTCACTGTTACCCAAAGCTGGTCTTAAACTCTTGGTCTCAAGCAATCCTCCTGCCTTGGGTTACCAAAGTACAAGGATCAAAGGCATGAACCACTGTGACCAGCCATTTATAGTTTTTTTTTTTTGAAGAATAAACTAACTAAATAAAAATCAAGAGTGTTAACTTTGCATGCCAGAAGTTTTTAAAATTCTTTAACATTCGCTACATTAGGCTGGGTGCCATGGCTCATACCTATAATTCCAGCATTCTGGGAGGCCGAGGCGGGTGGACTGCCTAAGCTCACAAGTTCAAGACCAGCCTGAGCCAGAGCGAGAACTCATCTCTAAAAATAGCTGAGCATTGTGGGATCTCAGCTATAGTCCCAGCTACTCAGGAGGCTGAGTGAGGCAAGAGAATTGCTCATGCCCAAGAATTTGAGGTTGCTGTAAGCTGTGGCGCCATGGCACTCTACAAAAAGCAACAAAGTGAGACTTCTGCCTCAAAAAAAAAAAAAAAAGAAAGAAATAGAAATAAAAAATAAAATTAGGTACATTAGTAACTTCTCTATTAAAGCAAGCCAGTTTTTAATTCCACTTGCTGTATTTGAATTTAATATTTTCTCATCCAGAAATTTTACTTAAAGGGTTGTTCTTGGGCGGCGCCTGTGGCTCAGTGGGTAGGGCACCAGCTCCATACACCAAGGGTGGCGGGTTGAAACCCGGCCCCTGCTGAACTGCAACAAAAAAATAGCCGGGCATTATGGCGGGTGCCTATAGTCCCAGCTACTCAGGAGGCTGAAGCAAGAGAATCGCCTAAGCCCAGGAGGTGGAGGTTGCTGTGGAGCTGTGTGATGCCACGGCACTTTACCAAGGGCAATAAAGTAAGACTCCGTCTTTACAAAATAATAACAATAATAATAATAATAATGATAAAGGATTGTTCTTGAATGAAATCCTAATGGGAAAAGTATATTATGTTGTCCACAATTTAAAGCAATAGTTTATTACAACTCTAGTCACATGAAAATCGAAAATTTAATAAACTCTCACTCAAAATTCCTAATGTCATGCTCAAGGCACAGTACACATCTCAACACTGCAGAATATACCTGAATCTCTCATGTAATGGATTTCATCAAATATGACCCACGCCACCTCTCGCATAACTTCCGAACCTCTGTACAGCATACTTCTCAAAATCTAAAGAAAAAAGATTTATTTAGTAGGATTTTGACATAACAACTAATTAGTTAAAACTATTTCCTCTAATAAAGAATTTTGGATACTCTTTATTAAACAGATATTTTAAATTACTTTAGGGGGTTACAGATCTTAAAAATACTTCATAAATCAAATAATCTTCCTTTTCTCACCAAATCAAAGTAAATGACTTCTAAACAGTTACTAATCAGATACAATCCACACAGAGAATTATCACCTCTGTTCTCCATATATCTGGAATATGAAATGACTTCCTTATACACACAGCACCTTTCCAAGATCCACACTTTGTAAAATATGACAGCCACTTAAATTATCCTGTATACAAAACATTAGATCCCATACTCTTTGTCTAATTTCTTCTGCCTTTAGTATTCACAGGATGAGTTTTTCCTAGCAATATTTATCTTAATTTTCAGAGTTAAAATCTTTGACAGATGGAAAGAAGTTTTAAGAACAGAAAATAAACTTACACAGAGCATCCAAATGAAAAGTGAGCTAGGAAGCTATGTATACTCACTACTGTACTATACTTTTGTAAAACACAAATATGTATGTACAAAAACAGTCAAGATAGCTAGTCATGTTCAAAACTTAAGATATTGTGGCTTGGTGCCTATGGCTCAACGGGCTAAGGTGCCAGCCACATACACCTGAGCTGGCAGGTTCGAATCCAGCCCAGACCTGCCAAACAGCAATGACGGCTACAACCAAAAAATGGCCGGGCATTGCGGCGGGCGCCTGCAGTCCCAGCTACTTGGGAGGCAGAGGCAAGAGACTCGCTTGGGCCCAGAAATTGGAGGTTGCTGTGAGCTGTGATGCCAAGGCACTCTATCCAGGGTAACAGCTTGAGGCTCTGTCTCAAAAAAAAAAAAAAAAAAAAACTTAAGATATTGTAAGTCTGCATACGTGCAAAAATTAATAGTGATGATAAAGGGAAGCTAAACATAATACTGCATTCTTTAAAAACTTAATTACTAGGGTGGCGCCTGTGGCTCAAAGGAGTAGGGCGCCGGCCCCGTATGCCAGAGATGGCGGGTTCAAACCCAGCCCCGGCCAAAAATCACAAAAAAAAAAACAAAAAACTTAATTACTTACCTACTTGTATCAACACTCAAACGTAGAAGAAATAAATCATGTGAAACAGAGTCACTAATTACGTGAAACTACGTATTCAAAAACTGATACTGTGGCTATACAGGACTGTATAAATGTTAAACTGTTATAATGAATAAAGAGTGCTTTTTGCTTCTTTAAAAAAAACAACTGATAGCTATGTACATAAAACCAAAAAAATATTTTCATGTCACTGACAGTAATAAGCCTGTAAAAATAACTAAAGAACAAAGTATCTGTTACAAGGCAAATATCAGAAATATTCGTAATTTATAAATAAACAGTTTATTCAACATGTTCTAAAACATTCAAAGATAAATTTTATTTATTTCACATGAGTCTACTCAGAAAACAAAGTATTATATTTTATCTAAATAGATCAAGCAAAAAACTACATGTTCTAAGTGAACGGACAAATTAATGAAACTGAAAAGGAAAAGTCAGATGGGCTCTATATAAATTACCTCTGTGGTCATAACAAGACAAGATGCTGTAGGATTAATAGTAACGTCTCCTGTCATCAGACCAACATCTTGAAATTCTTCATACATTTCACGGTATTTTTGGTTACTCAGAGCTTTAATTGGGCTGGTAAATATTACACGCTGTTTTTCCCTTAAGGCCAATGCAATAGCATACCTAAAAATGTGAAAACAAGTAAGAATAATTACACAACCATAAAATTATTTTCGTTGCTACTTAAGTAGCAACTAAATTTGTTTTAAAAACAATCTATAGGTGATTGGGGGTCAACCACACATGAGGAACTGTATTAAAGTGTTGCAGCATTACTAAGGTTGAGAACCACTGGAATAAATTAAGAATATTTTAACTATGGACACTCAGAGTTCACGCAACTTAATCAAAAACTGAACAAATTACCAATGGTTACCCTATTTCTTGCAAGTAAAACACTGAGATCTACAGATGGCCCTCCAAAAACTTAGAGCCTCTGCTTGTCAGTTTATACATATACAGAAGACAAACAATTATGAAAATATTTATAGTCCCTGCAAAATGAAGTGCTTTCCCCCCAAGTTTCAAAATTAACTTAATCCATATATATTCTTTTCCTGATATAATAGTTAAAATCAGTTCTATGAAAACTATAGTACATTCTTAATCCATATGTATTCTTTTCCTGATATAATAGTTAAAATCAGTTCTATGAAAACTATAGTAAATTCTCATCATGGAAAAGTTCTTCCATAGCTATTAACAGAACGTAATGACAATAATTTTGTTTTTAAAGAAAGTTCAGGTTAAGTGCTTAAATACAGATGATAAAATAAAGATTAAGCTTAAAACTATGGTAGATCCTCCTTGTTTAAAATACAGTTCCTGCCCATACCAATTTTATTGTCTATTTGGGGGAAATTAAAAATAATATTCACCCCAACCATCTCCAAAATAGTGAAATGAGCAATTAAAAAATTAAAAGTTGTCCAAATATGATCAAATATGAATTGTAAGACATACACATGAAATAAAGAATACAGAGGTGCTACAATATATCATCTAAAATGTCTATTATTTAACAAAAATTGCAAGATATAAAAACAAACAGGAAAGTATGATATAAAAACAAACAGGAAAGTATGATCCATACTTAGGGAAAAAAGATAGTCACATAAAATTGATTCTAAGTGGTCACAGATGAAGAATTTGACACAGACTCTAAAGAAGCTATTAGGAAGACAGCCACAAACAGAAAAAAAAAAAGCAGCTATAAAATATGTTCTAAGAATTAAAAGGAAATAAAACAACGATTTTACAAATAGACATCTCAACAAAGAAACTGAAACTATTAACAACCTAACCAAATGAAAAAAACTCTACAGATTAAAATTACAATAAGCAAAAGGAAAAATTCACTAGATGGGCTCATGAGCATGTCTTAGATAGAAGAAAGTTATTAGGAACCATAAAAATAAATCAAGAGAAATTATTGAATCTAAAGATAGCAAGAAAACAAAAGAAAAATAATAGACACTCAGAGATCAGCAGGACAACTTCAAGTGTCCCAATGGAAATTTCAAAACATTAGTCAGAAAAAAATTTTGAAAAACAAACAACAACAACAAAAAAACTGGGTGTGGTGGCTCACGCCTATAATCCTAGCACTTTGGAGGCAGAGGTGGGTGGACTGCCTGAGCTCAAGGGTTTGAGACCAGCCTGAGCCAGAGCGAGACCATTATTTCTAAAAATAGCCAGGTGTGGTGGCAGATGCCTGTAGTCCCAGCTACTTGGAAGGCTGAGGCAAAAGAATCACTTAAGCCCAGGAGTTTTAGGTTTCTGTGAGCTATGACACCACAGCACTCTACAGAGGGCAACAATGTGAGACTCTGTCTCAAATAAATAAACAAATAAAACACTCTGTAAATTTCTTTTAAAAACAATCTGCAGACCCCAAAAGCTCAATGAACACAGGAGAAAAAAACTGAAAAACAACCATACCTAGAAATATGATAAACTGCTGAGTGACAAAGAAAAATTCAGACATTACTACACTCTAGCTCAGGCAACAGAGTGAGATCTTGTCTCAAAAAAATGAACAACATCAAAAATTTGTATACTAATAAAGAATTCTTTTATTTTGAGACAGAGTCTCATTATGTTGCCCTCGGTAGAATGCCATGCTATCATAGCTCACTGCAACCTCCAACTCCTGGGCTTAAGCGATTCTCTTGCCTCAGCCTCCCAAGTAGGTTGGGACTACAGGCTCCCACCAAAACGCCTGGCTATTTTTTGGCTGTAGTTGTCATTGCTGTTTGGCAGGCCCAGGCTGGGCTCGAACCCGCCACCTCTGCTACATGTGGCTGGTACCCTAGCCACTTGAGCTACAGGCTCCGAGCCCTAATAAAGAATTCTTATAACGCAATAAAATTAACAACCCAATTTAAAATATGAATGAAAGACTAAAATAATTCACAAATAAACACATGTAATGATGCTCAACATAAATAAGAGAAATGTAAATTAAAACCACTATGCGACATCACTATATACCCACTAAAATTAATATAATCAAAAAAGACAATACCAAGAGTTGACAAAGATACAGAGAAACTAGGACCCTCATACATTACTGGTAGGAATATACAACGGTACAGTCACTTTGAAAAAGAGTTTATCAGTTGCTTAAAGAACTAAATACATATTTGCCATAAGATTCAGCATTTCCATTCCTAGTTATCTACCCAAAAGAAATAACAACAGATGTCTGGTCAAAAGCTTACACATGACTGTTCATATCAGTATTACAAAAGCCAAAACAACATGACGAGTGTTCACCAGAGCTCAAGGTAGGAGGGGTAGATTTGAATGCGAACACTCATAAGAGAATCAGATGTCTTCTAAAACTGGTGAGGGGTACACAACTATACCAATTTACTAAAACTCACTCGACTAGATATTTAAAATGGGTGAATTTAATGGTAAGTAAATAATACAATAAAGCTATTCACATGGAATAAAATTACCAGCAGGGCCAAGAAAACTACTCAATTACATAAATAACCTGGTACCAACATGTTAGTCCTAGTACGGGTTTATAAGTAAAATGTTACATCCTGCTATAGCTATCATCTAAAGTAGTTTATTTCAAATTCTTCCATTCCTAGGAAAAATATTCTTCTGAGATCCATGAAGCATTCCCTGTGTGAATATACAAATCTGCATCTTTATCAGATTTATTTTGCTTTGATGTAAAATTCATATAACATAAAATCAGCCATTTTAATATATATAATTCAGTATAATTTAGTACATTCATAATGTTGTGCAACCACATCTATCTAATTCTAAAATTTTATTACCCTGCCCACACGAAAACTCTTATACCCATTAAGCAGTTTTTTACTCCCCTCCTCCAACTAGCCTTTGGCATCCACCAATTTTTTGCCTCTATGGATTTACCTATTCTAATTATTTCACATAAATGAAACCTTATAATAAGTAACTTTTTGTGTCTAGTTTCTTTTACTAAGCATAATGCTTTTGAGATTTGTCCATGTTGCAGTATGTACTTGTATCAATGCTCTGTTTCTTTTAATGGCTGAGTAATATTTCATTGTATGGATATACCATACCTTATCCAGTCACCTACTGATGGACATTTGGATTGTTGCTATCTTTTGACTATTGTGAATAGTATTGCTATGAACATTTGTGTATAAATATTTGTTAAGTATTTGTTTTTAATTCTTTCAAGTATATATCTAAAAGTAGAATTACTAGGTCGACACTATAATTCTATGTTTAACATTCTGAAGAAGTGTCAGACTGTCTTCCACGTCAACTCTCACCAGATTTCCAAGTGTCTATGACCCTGGTGAATTTCTTGAAAATTTATGGTTTCCTAGGCAGAGTTTGAGAGCAGGTTTCAATATACACAGTAGAACCTCCACAGCTGACCACCTCCCTCATTGACCACCTCCTTAAGTTGATTTTATTTTCATAGGCCAAACACGTACATATCAGTATAGCCTAATTCCACCTCTGACCACCTCTGAATATAGACCAGTTTGTTACAGTCCCTGGATTGGTCAAGCTACAGAGGTTTAACCTCCTCTACTGGAAATCTCTCTCCTCTTATATAATAAATGAAAGAAGGTTAAGACAAAGGTCAGAATTCAAACAACTGTACATGTTAACTTTAAATGCTTAATGCAGAAATGTACTACTAATAAATTTGTTTTTCTGAGATAAAAAAACTGAACTAAGAGAAATCAAAACTCTTTATTTACACCTGTTCCACAGAAGAAACTAGCTTTTGACTTTGGCAACTTCTAAAAAGGAGGGGAGCACTACGAAATTAGTCTTACTCCAAAGAGTCCTTACCAACTTTGGTGGTAAAGGACAATAATGCGCTTAAGAATAAAAAAATAAAGACTATTCTGTAACTATAACTGGCTGAAACCATTGAGATGACACTGTAAGATCCAAACTTCATTCCTCGGACTGTGCAAAGAGAAAAACTGGGACTTGCATAACTAAACCAAGATATACATTGACCAGATACTCCCTGATCAGAATGAAAAGATATTCAGCACCCAACAAGGTAAAATTGATACTGTTTTGGCATGCAATAAAAAGTACCATGCAGGCAAAGAAGCAAGAAAATATAATCTATAATGAGAAGGGAAAAATATCAATAAAAACACAACTAAAAATGAGACAGATGACAGAATTAAGAACTAATAATACAGCGACCAGATAAGCCAAAAGAAACTGTATGCCTATATATGGGCATGCAAAAATATTCAGCAGCAATCAAGGTAAAATTTACAATATTTGGGTATGTAATTAAAAAATATCAGGTGTGGCCCAACTAAAGATCTAGGGGGAAAAAAAGAAACAAGTATGCAAAGAAGCATGAAATACAATGAAAATAAAAACAAAAACAGATTTAATAAGAACCAACTTGTCCATAAAGATCAGACAGATGAGAGAATCAGCAAGCAAGAACTTTTTTTTTTTTTTTTTTTTAAGAGACGGGGTCTTCCTCTGCTACCCAAGGTTAAAATGCAGTGGCCCCATCATAGCTTGCTATGTACTCAAACTTCTGAGCTCAAGTGATTCTTCCCCTTCCCTTCAGACACCCAAGTAGCAAGGTGCACCACACCTGGCTAATTTTTCTTTTTTAAGATATGGAGTCTCTCTACATTGCCCAGGCTGGTTTTAAACTTCTGGCCTGAAGCGATTCTACTGCCCATACCTCTCACAGTGCTGAGGTCACAGGTGCAAACTACCACACCAGGTCTTAAATGAAGATATTACAAGTTACTATAACTGTATTCTATATGCTTTATGAAGGTTGAGGAAAGATTTAATAGAATGTTAAGTAGAAAGATGTGAAAACATTAAAAAACCCAATCCATTTAAAACTGAAAATTCTGAGTATCTAAAATCAAAAACACAATGGACAGTATTAAAAACAGATTAGATACTACACAAAAAAAGATTAAAAACTTGAAGTCACAGCAATAGTACCTATCTGAAATTACATAGAGAATAAACACAAAGATAAATTATAACAAACAGAACATCAGTAGGCTGTGAGACAACTTAAGAGGCATGTTATAAATATAATTGCAGTCCTTGAAAGAGTAAGAGGAAGGGGATATTTGCAGTAAAGAATGGCTGAAATGTCCACAAATCTGATGAAAGCTACAATAAATCCACTGGTTAAGAAACCTAACAAACTCAAGCACAAGAAACACAAAAGAAACTGTGTTAAAGTCACAATCATTAAACTGCTTAAAGTCAGTGACAAAATGTAAAGCAGCCAAACATCCAAACAAAGCAGCATCCCAAGAGCAGGAAAATAGTTGATTCATAATGAAAAGTCAATCCACCAAAACAGACCAGGAAATAACACAGATGAAAGAAGCAGTCACATGAAGACTAAACATCTTTTACAACTGTATGTCATATGTTTAAGAAGCTAAAGGAAAAGCTAAGAGACAGGGAAGTTATTAAAAAAATAAATTTAAGGCAAAGAAAATACAGTATCTGAGATTAAAAATGCAATGAAAACTTAGGATCGGCTCGGTGCCTGTAGCACAGTGGTTACGGCACCAGCCACATACACAGTGGCTGGCGGGTTCAAACCCAGCCCAGGCCACCTAAACAACAATGACAACTGTAACAAAAAATAGCCGGGCACTGTGGCAGGTGCCTGTAGTCCCAGCTACTTGGGAGGCTGAGGCAAGAGAATCGCTTAAGCCCAAGAGTTTGAGGTTACTGTGAGCTGTGATGCCACAGGACTCTATCGAAGGTGACATAGTGAGATTCCGTCTCAAAAAAAAGAAGAAGAAAACTTAGGATCATGAAACCTAGTTTTATTAAAAACTCAATGAAATTAACAGATTAGATAATTCATACACAAAAATAAATTTTAAGACATAACATTAGAAATGACCAAAAAATGAAACAAACAAAAATTAACATAGCATTAGTTAATTAGTGAGTTGTGAGACAGCTTTACATCACCTAATATAAACGAACTCCTTAAAACTAATAGTAAATGGGTGGCACCTGTGGCTCAAAGGAGTAGGGCGCTAGTCCCATATGCTGGAGGTGGCAGGTTCAAACCCAGCCCTGGCCAAAAACAGGAAAAAAAAAAAAAAAAAAAAAAAAACTAATAGTAAAGATAAAATCTTAAAAGCAGCCAGATCAAAAAAGATGTATTATGTACAAAGGAACAAAGTTGTAAGGATCATAGTAAATGTCTTATTATAGACTATGTAAGTCAAAAGCAGTCTTACGTGAAACAAAATTAGAATTTTATATCAAGGGACAATATGAGGGCTGTCCAGAAAATATCCAGCCATGCATATCTGTATTTTCTGTATTACATGGTTGGATACTTTCTGTACATACATCATAGCTCTCAAAAATAATAAAATGAGAGTTTTTAAGCACTCTGGGAGGCCGAGGCAGAGTATTTCTTGAGTTCAGGAGTTCGAGACTACCCTGAGCATGAGTGAGACCCTATCTCTACCAAAAATAGAAAAAACTGTCTAGGCCTTATGGCACATCCCTCCAATTATTCAGGAGGCTGAGGCAGGAAGATGACTTGAGCCCAGGAGTTCAAGGTTGCAGTGAGCTATGATGATGCCACTATACTCTAGCTGGGGTAGAAGAGCAAAATTCTCCATCAAAAAAGACTTTTCTTTTTTTTTTCAGGTGTCTGTAGACCGTGCTCCTGTCTTCTTCAGAGAAGCTTCCTTTATTGGAGGATCTATCCAACACTGGCAAAGGGGTGTTAAAATATCTGACTTAATAAAAAATAAAAAAAAAAAACTTTTCTTTTAAAGACATACAAAAGTTAAAAATAATTTCTCATCCGGAGACTTGCCCTGCAATAAATGCTAAAGGAATTTCTTCAGACAGAGGAATATGATACCATACAGAAAAATAAATCAAATGTAACTTTTTTGTGACCTATTAAAATTATTTTAAAAACCTAGCAAATTAAAGCTGGGCACAGTGGCTCATGCCTGTAATCCTGGTAATCTGGGAGGTGAAGGTGGGTCATCAGCCTGAGCACAGGAGTTTTGAGATCAGCCTGAGCAAGTAGAGGTTGAGACCCCACCTTTACTAAAAACAGAAAACCTAGCCAGGCCTTGTGGTGGGAGGCAAGAGGATCGCGTAGAGTTTGAGGGTGCTGGGAGCTATGATGCCATGGCATTCTACCCAGGTCAACAGAGTGAGACTCTATCTCAAAAGATATATCAAATCAAACATAACAAAATTTGTGGGATGCAACTATATAGGAAAATTTCCATGACTAAAAGCATATGTTAGAAAAAGAAGTCCCAAATCAATTACCTCCCCTTTCCTCCTTAAGAAGTTAGAAAAAGAAAAGAAAATACAGTCCAAAGTAAGCAGAAGAAAAAAAATAAAGATCAGAGTAAAAAAACAATGAATGGAAAACAGAACACAAAAATCAGTGAAATCCAAAGCTGGGTTTTTTTTTCAGAAGACCCTAACTGATAAACATCTAACCAGATTAAGAAAAAATAGATATAACCCTTGTACCAAACCAGAAAAACATATACTAAAACTAAAAACTAACACTCCCTATTAACACAGATGTGAAAATTCTTAACAAAACAAATCCAATATAATATGTAATAAGGTTATACAACTTGACCAAGTGAAGTTTATGTCAGGTTTGTCATTTAAAAACCAATCAATGTAATTAATCACTCTAGCAGAACACAAAAATAAAAAAAAAATAAAAAAAAAAATTTGACAAATTCCAGTATCTAAATATTAACATATCATGTGCATATACATATAAAAACATATACACATATAAAAATCTCTGCAAACTAAGAACAGAGGAGAACTTCCACAAAACTTACGAAAAATCCATAGGTAATATCATGCTTAATGATAAAAGACTGAGTTTTTTCCCCCTAATATCAGAATAAGGTAAGAATAAACTTGAACATTACACTGGAGGTAAATGAGATAAAAAAAAAAAATTAAAGTTATTCAAAATAGAGAACATAAAATTATCTTTATTTGCAGAAATTAAACAGAAAAAAAAGAAAGCTTTTAAAGAGTAAGATAAGAAATAAGGTGATTTTAAGATTTCACTTAAAAAGAGAGCTACTTACTCAGCGCACACAGTTTTTCCTGCTGATGTATGTGCAGATACTAAAACAGACTGATTATTATCAACACACTGAATAGCTTCTCTTTGAAAAGCATCAAGAATAAATGGATATTCCTATAAAAATAAAATATTAATATCTCCATGAAAATACCTAACCATATCAGAGCATACTTAAACTAAAAAAAAGAGGTTACTTCTGAAAGTATTCTGGGAACATTCTTTTGCCACTATATTTAGAAAACATATCACCAACTAGTGAAAATTAGAAAGAATAAAAAACATTTTTATCCAAACAGCATAAGTTAATTCTGTATCTTTCAATTATTACATTATGTTTGTATATATTAATAATAAAATAATCTTTATCATTTACCAAAAACATGCTGTGGTAGGCACTGTACAATGTTTTCTATATATCATTATTAATTTTCACAATAACCACTACCACAGATATTTCTGAAGTTCTGAAACATGAAGTCCCTCATGAAGTTCACTCAGCAGAGTCAGAAAAATACATGTATCAGATTTAAGGAGTTTATGCTTACTACACCACATTGCCTTTTTTATTTAAGAGATTACTTAGAAAATTTGATCTTAAAAATCTGTTAACCTTTTAAGATCTATCAGGACTTCAACCTCCATCCAGTAAAAGCACAAAGTTTGGGCTTCACTAGAACCTTGTTAAATTGCTATAACTATAGGCAAAACTTGTATACGTGCATTTATCTTCTAGAGAAAAGCTGGTAACTTTTCACTACATTTTTTAAAAGGTTGACAATACTATTTTAATATTTTACAATGTTATTACATCATGGGTGTAATAACATTAAGCGTTACTTAATCTGGTTCTCACTATGTATGTGGCTCTAGTTGGCTACTTCTTGAGACATACATACATGTACACATGTAGAAGTATAAGAATCCCCACTGAACCTCCATAGTTGACCACCTCTCTACACTGACCACCTCAAGTTGACCTAATTTTCATAGAAAGGACAACCACCACATGTACTTATCAGTATAGTAAGCCTAGTTCCTTATGTTGACCATCTCCATACGCTGACCAGTTTCTTATAGTCTCTTGGTGGTCAACTTAAAGGTTCTACTGTAGTTTACATTTAAGATGTTTAAGAAAAAGAGTCTCACAAAACTGTACAAACTATCATCCAAAGTACAGACCTTTGCAGCTTTTCCAACTCGAGGTTTAAGTGGTAAATAATCTTCATCTGCAGGAAGGGCAACCTGATGTGAAAGTTAAAGAAATACCATCAACTTAGTGTTCAAGATTTGATATACTAAATGCTCATCAGTGATGGTTTAAAAAAGTAAAAATGATGAACTGGCATATTTCTGAAAGTCTTAGACCCTGTAAATTAAATAACTGCCTGCCAATAAGAACAAGGCAAAAACTAAAGGTTCAACATTCAAAACTCTACTTGTACTATCTGTCTAATCATAATTAAAAACTTATGTTTATCTCCCTGAAGAATTACATGTTTATTAAGGTCTAGGACCTATCTTGGGTATCTTAATATTTTCCATACCTAATAAACCTGTCTAATATTAATTAATACTCAAAAAACCTGACAGACATAAAACACCCCAGGGGAAAAAAAAAAAAAACTACGTAAAATCAAATGATAGGCTTGGCACCCACAGCTCAGTGGTAGGGCGCCAGCCACATATACCAAGGCTGTGGGTTCAAGCCCGGCCTGGACCTGCTAACGTTAAATGATAATGATCAACCAAAAAATAGCCAGGCATTGTGGCGGGTGCCTGTAGTCTGAGCTACTTGGGAGGCTAAGGCAGGGAATAGCGTAAGCCCAAGAGTTTGAGGTTGCTGTGGGCTGTGATGCCATGGCACTCTACCGAGGGCAACATAGTGAGACACTGTCTCAAAAATAAATAAATACATAAATAAATAAATACAAAATGATAGCTGGGCATGGTGGCTCACGCCTGTAATCCCAGCACTTGGGAGGCTAACGGGGATGGACTGCCTGAACTCACAAGTTTGAGACCAGCCTGAGCCAGGTGAGACCTCATCTCTAAAAATAGCTGGGCGTTGTAGTGGGTGCCTAGAGTCCCAGCTACTTCGGAGGCTGAGGTAGGAGAATCACTTAAGCCCAGGAGTTTGACGTTGCTATGAGCTATGACACCATGGCACTCTACCAAGGGTGACAAAGAGAGACTCTGTCTCAAAAATAGATAAATAAATAAATAAAATGATAATCATTATTTTCTGGAACAGGAAATTAATTTTCCTCCAGTGGAGATTAAGATCTGGAGTTCACAATATACCTAAATTCCCATGACTTAAAATATTAATATGGGTAATGTTTACATGTTCCTAACTGTACAGTGGGAATAGTCCATAGGATCAAGTAAAGTACCACAGAAATTAAGAATCATTTCTAAGGGCAAAATTTCAATAAATAAGATTCAATGACATTAGCTGCCTTAGAAATAATGAGATTCCAAGCAAACTTGCAACTCAACTAAAATCAAGTTGATGTGGGTAGTTTCAGAAAGGAATGACTAAAATCTGACTATAATTAAGAAAAGTAGGAGTTTAGAGGTAGGTGGGGCAGGGCTGAAGGCCCACAGGTGGATTGATCAAAATTTACGATTCAGACAAATATGACTAAGTACTGGCATGTCATACTGCCCAAGGACATAGCCAAACTGGTCCCTACAACCCATCTGATGTCTTAATTTGAGTAGAGGAATCTTGGCATTCAGCAGAGTCAAGGATGGATCTATTATATGATCCATGAACCAGAACCTCACCTCTTGCTGTTCCGGCACCCATTATCCAAAGAAGCCAAAGAAATTAAGCTGGTGAAACACTTTTCGACCTAAACCTTTAAACAGCTATCCTTACTTTCTCATATTTTTCTGATAACATTATTAAGTTGCCTTCTTGTTTCTATACACTGTTGAAATGTGCTGATAACTGCTTCACTTCCTAAGTAGAGCCAACCACCACAGCCCAACCAGAAGAGGGAAAAAAGCCAGTAAATTATGAAACTTAATAATATTCAATATAAAGAACATATCAGTAGAAATGTGCTATTCTAAATGGGATCTAATCTAATATCCTCAAGCTAATGAACTATGTGGAAAAGTTAGTCTGCTGAGAAAGTGAGAGGAAATGACAGGATGATGGACTTGAAAATAATCATGGAGTACAGAAACAGCTTTTGACCTCTTAAGGAATGGGGTGTGCATGTGTGTATGCGCTTTCCATCTTTTGTAAGCCCACAAGACTAAATAGGTTCTAATATACATCTTGAAAGAAACATAAAGAACTTTCAGTAGAAAAACAGGTACTTTAAAAAATAAGGGTCTAAACCTATTATCAAGAGCAATTTTTGTTAATTTGGAGTTACTCTGTTTATTCCATAAATCTTTAATAAGATTCTCCAAGTACCTATAATTCTAACTTGCTATAAGGTTTATATTGTAACAATAAAAGGTTTAAGAGGGGAAAAAGTGTTATAGTTTCCATATTCCCCTTCATGTATGAATTCTCATATCTAGTTATCAATGACCACCATCTTGTGGCAGAACAAAGACTGCAATTTATCAGTCACTGGAGCAAGACATCACTGGACCAAGATAAAAAATAGCATGTAACCTGCAAAAATAGCACTGTTACTTTAGGAGTATGAAAATGAACGTGTACTAAACACATATTCTGCACTGAGTACTCACTCTTCTTCATCCCCAACTTAAAAAATTTTTAAAAAGCCAACGTTCAAAGAGATTAAGAAACTTACCCCAGATTGTAGTTAGGAAAAATGCTGGGCCAAGATCTCAACTCAGTCAGGTTTGATTACAAAATTCCAACTCTTCCACTAGACCAGCAGACCCCAATCTTTTTTGGCACCAGGGACTGATTTCATGGAAGGTAATTTTTCTATGAACAGGTAGGTGGCTTAGGAAGAATGGTTTTGATATGAATCTACAAGCAATTGATTTATGGTCTCTAAGCAATCAGACCTCTCCACTTAGGATAACCTGTGCTGCTCCCCAGCACTATCATCTCTGCCCCACTTCCACCTTAGATCATCAGGTGTTAGATTCTCATAAGGAGAGCACAACCTAGATCTCTCATCTGTGCAGTCTATAGTAGTATAGTAGGGTTCATGCTCCTGTTAAGAATCTAATGCCACCTCTGATCTGACAGGAGGCAGAGCTCACAGGGTGATGCAAGCAATGGAGAGTGGCTGTAAAAACAGATGAAGCTTCACTTGCTTTTCCTCCACTCACCTCCTGCTGTGCAGTCGTGTTCCAAACAGGCCACAGACTGGTATGGGTCTGCAGCCTGGGGGTTGAGAACCATAGCACTAGATTATGGGGGGTACTCCCTAAAAACTGTGTTTCAAAGGCCCACAAGGCTAAAGTGCTTGCTGATCATTATATTAGATAGTTCAAAGAAAAACTGCATTTATTTATACTAACATACTATATGCCGACTGCACTTACCTCATGTGTACACCCTTCGACAGTTTCAACTGACTGCACTTTGACTCTGGGCATCAAGTCAGCCAAACTTTAAAAGAAATTGTTAAAGTTACATACAAATAAGTTATTTTTCTATAATTTGATAAGCCTCTTATCTGCATTGTTAAGGAATATGATACTGCCCAATTATCAGAATTCCAAATCAGAAAATTTTTGCTATTAAGAATATTCAGAAATGTTTTCACATTATTCAAATATATTCTGAAAATCCAAAATTATCAGTTAACATTTTTTTCTCTTTTTTTGAGACAGATTCTTGCTCTGTCACCCCAACTACAGTGCAGTGGTGTCAAGCTCACTGCAACCTCAAACTCCTGGGCTCAAGTGATCCTCTGCCTCCGCCTCCCACAGTGCTAGGATTATAGGTATGAGCCACTGCACCATGCCAGTTAACATCTTTTATTACGAATATAGACCAGACTGAAATGTACATTATTCACAGAATTATGCTAGGTTAGTTTTAATAACTATTATGAATTAAAAGTGCCTATGTAGAGCATTGTCACGATATCAAAATACAAAGCTGATTATAAAAACCATTATACAATAGAAAGTATAAAATATACTAGGCCAATTCAGACGTTACCATAATTTATAGAACCATTCCTTATTCAGATCAAAATCACAAGTTACCTAGGTTTTCTTTGGTCTCTGAAAGGACCCAAATATGGATAAACTAAAGAAAAATAGATGTCTGTGCTAGATTCATTATTCTTTTATTTATCATGTTTCTGATATTTCCATTAGACTAAAACTCAAAAGTTATGGCTGGGTGTGGTGGTTCACACCTATAATCCTAGCACTCTGGGAGGCAGAGACGGGAACATGACTTCAGCTAAGGAGTTGGAGACACTCTCTACTAAAAAAAAAAAAAAAAAAATTAGCCAGGTGTTATGGCAGGTGCCTATGGTCCAAGCTACTCAGAAAACTAAGGCAGGAGGATTATTTCAGCCCAAGACTTTGAGGTTGCTGTAAGCTTTGATGATGCCAAGGCACTCAACCCGAGGGCACAGAGTGAGACTGTCTTAAAAAAAAAAAAAACACTCAAAAAAGTTATAACAATTAAGAAGTGACTTATATACTAACAATACTTTATAACCTGTTACAGTAGCTTGAGCAAACAACATATCATAAGTATTTCCATGACACATCTATCTCTATTTATAGTAGATAATTTTATTAGTGACAATTAGGTGGTTTAAAAAAATCACAGAGAATAAACTCTGCTTGGTAGGCCAAGCTAGAATATGGCATACAAGAAGGGAAAAGCAAAGTTATAAAGATCACCACAATAGGAAACAGGTCATCCAAAGACACTGGCATCAACTTTTATAAAGTTCCAGCTTTCAAAATCAGATAAATACCACCTACTTCAGCCACAAATATTCATGACAGGAGTCTTGAAATTCATTGTCACTCTATTCCTACAAGCAAAATGAAAATCTAATTCCTTCTAAAGTTCCTTCTCACTTGTACCTTACATTGGGTCAGTTTTATCCAGTGATCCTCTTTGGGACAGTAATGAATAAGGTAAACATGTATTTTTCTTTTCAAAAAAAAAAAGTCAGGCCTTAAGAATTCTTCTTTAAAATTTGATTATAAAGTAGTAAAAGGTAAGTCTTTTCTATATTGTCTAATTCCGCAAACTCAGATAAATGTTCTATATGTACATTCTTATATAAATACATGTAAAAGAATATTTATCTTTATCTCAGCAAATACTTTTTTACAAGATCAACATGTAATCAATCTTTACAATTTCACACAACTATCTGAATTAAGAGTTATTAACATTAATGACTATGGAAATATTACCTTAAGTCTTCAGTTATTGACTCTTCTATCCTGGCCTTTTTTCCAAAGATGGGTTCATCTGTGCCTTCAAAATCTGCATCTCTCTTATTTTTTCCAGTATTAGTTGATTCTGATTGTAATTTGCCATCAAAACATTTACTAAAAAACAGTTCAGAATAAATTCTGTAGTATTAGTTCTTACCTTATGAGTGATATCATAAAATACTATTTGACACGATTAACAGTCATATTTTAAATAAATGAATGTTACAAATGAATACTAGAATACTAAATTTATAACTAGTAAAACTGAACGCTATTCCTTTTGTGTTTCATATTTTCTTAGGTTTGTTTTTAAATTATTTTAAAACTCACATTAACAAAAATATTAACGTAATTTTCTTCAAAATTGTAAATTAAAATACCATTAGACATTTATATGAGGACCTTCAACACCTAATGCCTTCTCTGATGGCATACGACAATTTGGAAGAAAAACTTTTTGTAGTGAGATTTACTGGTCAAAAGTAATAAGGACAATAAATGGTGCTCAGTAGACTGCATATCCATTGGGAAATTCAATCTGACCTCTACCCTCATCACAGACAAAAATCAATTTCATGTGAAATTTTACATATAATTATGAAAAGGCAAAAACAACAAAGACTTCAGAATGAGTAAATTATCTTTATGACTTCTTAAACAAGACATAAAATTACTAACCTAAAAGTGTGATAAATTGAGCTGCACTAAATTTGAGAACTTCCGTTTATCAAAAGGCATTAAAGAGACAAGAGTGGGGGAAGACAGTCGAAACATAATTTTTAAAGGCATCCAAAATATTGAGGGGTGAGGATAATATAGCAATTTTTTAAAAAGACACTCCAATTAAAAAAAAAACGATTTAATAAGCATTTTACAAAAGAGGATATACAAATGGGCAACATATGAAAAGCTCAACATCATTACTTACCAGTGAAATGTAAATCAGACAATATCAGGTCATGTGCTCAAAGGTTTTGGTTTTAGAATCTTTACCAGTCTTATAAGTTATGAAGGACACCAAAAAAAATTTTAATGAGAATGCCGTTGTTTTATATTTTTGTTAATCTCTCTAATATTAACTGAGACAACTGTTTATGTTTCTATATTCAATTTGTTGTGATACATTGTTTTGTTTGAAGCATATGAAGATAAATCCAGTTTAATATAGGTATATAGTTCATTGTTTTATATTTTTGTTAATCTCTCTAATATCTGGCTTAAATGAAACAACTGTTTCTGTTTCTATATTCAATTTGTTGTGATACATTGTTTTGTTTGAAGCATATGAAGAAAAATCCAGTTTCATATAGGTACATAGTTAAAAAAGAGTGGAGTATTTTACGAGACTTCAGATAACTGTGACATTTCCTTTTTGATCCTACACCAAAACTCAATCACACTTTGAGCATCACTACTACAGCTATAGTCACGAATTGTACAAAGCCAAGCTAAAGCCAGACCCAAAAGAGTATATTTTGAATGCTTCAATATATAACAGTAAAAACCAAAAAAACTAACATGTTACCAAGACAGTCACTTTTCTAGGAAAAACAGAGTTTTTGCAATATTCTATCCTTTGTCCTGAATGGTGGCTGCATAGGTACCTATGAAAATCCATCCCACGACCTGCACATTTTTATGCTTTAAACAATTTTTTTTTAAACAATTAAAAAAAAAAAAAAAGAATAACGAGGCTGGGCATGGCAACTTCAGCCAGTAATCTGAGCACTCTGGGAGGCCAAGGCAGAAGATCCCGTGAGCTTAGGAGTTGGAGACCAGCCTGAGTAGGAGACCCCATCTCTACTAAAGATGGAGAAAAAAAAAATAGCCAGATGTTGTAGTGGGCACCTGTAATCCCAGCCATTCAGGAGACCCAGGCAGGAAGATCAATCACTTGAACACAACAGTTTGAGACTGCTGAGCCACGCTGATGCCACCACACTCTAGCCTGGGCAGCAGAGTGAGACTCTGTCTCAAAAAATAAAAAAAGAAATCAAATCCAGGATATGGGAAACTCCACAGAACAATAGCCTTGTTTCTCCCCGCATCCATCCCTCTAAAAACAAATCAACGGCATAAGGAAAAAAAGAGAGAGGCTGTTGCAGAATAAAAGATTTAAGGGACCTAACAATCAAAACAGGGTGTGCGCTTTGTCTGAATCCTGATTCAAATACCAAGTACCAAAAATCACTTTCAAGACAACTGGGGAATCTCACTGTGAATTAAGAATTCAACAGCACTAGGGAACTATTGTTAGTTTTGCTGGATGAGATGAATACTGAAACATTTAAGGAGAAAAAAACCAAGATGAGTAGCATTTGATTAAAAAAAAAAAAAGAGGGCCAAGTATGTTGGCTTACTCCTATAATCCTAACAACATGAGAAGCCAGGGAAGAAGATCACTTAAAGAGAGGAGTTAAGACCTCAGTCTGAGCAAAAGTGAGACACAACACCACCACCCCTGTCTTTATTGAAAAAAAGAAAAAGAAAAAGAAAGAAAAATTAGCCGAGAGTGGTGGCACATACCTATAGTCCCAGCTACTTCAAAAGAAAGCTGAGACAGGAAGGAATCTTAAGCTCCAGAGTTTGAGGTAGCGGTAAGTTATGTTGATGTCACTATACTCTATGCACTCCATCCAGGAGACAGAGCAAGAACCCCGTCTCATCAAAAAAAAAAAAAAAAAAAGAAAAGAGCATGTGAAGAGATAGACCATGATTAGGTATTTCTGAAGCTGAGTATGGGTACATGAAGTTCTTCATACTTTTTTTGTATGATATAAAGTATGACAATTCTCAGAGTTTAAAATAAAAATCCTACTTGGTCTAGATTATTAAATACATAGGACAAGTTTCTCTAAAGTTACAAGATTTGGCCGCCTGCGTTAGGCAGATCAGATAGGAATCACAATACACACAAACAATAGTTGCAGTCAGGTAAATTGTAGTTTTTCCTAAAAATACCTAGAAGACAAGGTCTAGCTAGAAGTGTTGCTAGTAAAAAAGCCTTTGAGCTACTAACGTACTATGTTTTCTTATGTAATGTTCTTATACTTTCTCTAATGTTCACATATTTCCTAATAATATTAAAATGTGAATTAGATTATTTTCATTTCTTCCTGTCTCGAAAAAAAAATTAAACACCGCAGCAACTATTCCTGTCTTGAAAAAATTAAAAAAAAAAAAAAAAAACCCTGTCAACCATTTTCTTTTCTTTCTTTCTTTTTTTTTTGAGACAGAGCCTCAAGCTGTCAGCCTGGATAGAGTGCTGTGGCATCACAGCTCACAGCAACCTCCAATTCCTGGATTGAGCGAGTCTCCTGCCTCCGCCTCCCAAGTAGCTGGGACTACAGGCGCCCGCCACAACGCCCGGCCATTTTTTGGTTGCAGCCGTCATTGTTGTTTGGCGGGCCCAAGCTGGATTCGAACCCGCCAGCTTAGGTGTACATGGCTGGCGCCTTA